>CM044103.1:19368752-19603815 GCA_024174645.1 Lemna minuta
GCTCTTGTTTTGGGGGATTAGAGCCATCCATTGGCGGAGATGATCTACAGGAAGCTTGACGAGCTGGGGGAGGAGATGGAGAAGATGGGGTACATGACAATTTTGGAGGCGGACCTCTATGACGTGGAGAAGGGAGAGAAGGAGAGGTTGCGTGCCTGACATAGTGAGCGCATGGCAGTGGCTCTTGGGCTTTCAAGCACGCCGCCGGGGGTGACCACCATATTGAAGAAGAATATTGGGGTTTGTGGTGACTGCCATTCCGCCATAAAGCTTATCAGCCAGGTTGTCTCCAGGGAGATCGTTCTCAGAGATATCAATAGGTTCCACCATTGCAGTGATGGGTCTTGCTCACCCGCAGCTGACTACCGTGTGGCCCGACCCAAGACTATCTGAAAAGAATCGGGTCGTTCGCCATTTAAAGAAAGGGAGGGTACATTTTTAACGTGATTTTTGATGGAGGAAAACCCTAATGGCTGTGGGGAGGCAGACTTTAAAAGATTGGGGCTTGTCTAAGGAGACACAAAATTTACCTTAGCTTCAAATACTGCTCCCTATTCTACTTTTCTATGGCTCATTCAGAGAAGAATTCAAGAGCAGGTGACTGAGAATTGAAGCAAGTATCTGCCGAGATATAGAAACAAAATTTATTGCAGACCCTAGAGATTTCAGCCATAAATTTTGAAGAAGAGTAAAAACCAAGGTACTTATTCAATGAACTTTTTGTTCTTTCAAGTGGATCCTTAAAAATCAGAATGGTAAACACACAATTTTGATGCGATAAATTTAAAGATGAAACAAAAAATCAGGGTTTCACCATGGGAATGGAGGAAAATTTGACCTCACTTGACTATTAAATCTCAAATCCTTAAAAAAGAGATAGAAACAACAGAGAAAGATGGTTGAGAAATTGAACAAACCTTCTTCGATGAGTTGACTTTTGAGATTTTAGGATTCTTGTCATTTTGAGATCATTAATTTCAAAGGTTATGGCAGAAATATTTAAAAGGAAGAAGAAAACTCAGTAAAAACAAGATATATTTGAAGAAAAGAATGTTTGGCATTTATATGACAAACTTTTGACCTCAATGAGATCCCATATCCACTTACATAAATGTAATCAATAAAAAGTGGAGGAACAAAAGAGATGTAGAAAAATTGAGTCTTAATCTTATGAAAATTTGTTTGTATTGGGCTTCTTAATCCATGGAATACGGCAAAAAAGGAAGCCAAAAACAAAACAGGTTTTTTAGCATAAACAAACAAGGAAATTTGAATGGTTGACAAGATAGGTGATAACATGCTATATTAACATAATAAAACATGATTTTTGATGCATATTAGGATATAAATGATTTCATTTCCATGCATGCTATCATACTTATGTGTATTTTTCTATCATTCCATGAAAAAGTAATTATAATCTCAAAATACCTTAAATTAGGATTAAATATGATGATTCAAAAGACAAATAATTAATAACCCATCTTTACTTGAGATTATAAATGTTTTTAAAGTGAAAATAATGAGAGAAAACGATTTAGAAACATTTATTTATATTTTCTTAAGTTTAAAATCCTTAAAAATAAATGTGTTTTTGAAATAAAAATTAACTCTCATTATTTATCAATTTTTATCTTTTAGAATGATAGATAATGAAATTTCGGATCAAATGAAAGAAATTTGGATTAATTTGGAGTTATATATTAAAAGTAATGAATTTTTTATTTTTAGGGATTTTTTTTGGATTTTTCTGAATTTATTTCGATTTTTAAATGATAAAAATGAATAAAAAAAAGGGGCAAAAAGCGCTTTATTTCCGCGCAGGGCCACGTGGATGCGACGTGGCACGCAAGGCCACGTGGCAGCGCCACGCAGGCCCACGCGACGCCTACGCGGCGATGAGACGGATAGCGCATTATTTATATTTAATACTATATAGTTTATAATGTATAGCCTTCCGCTTATCGGAAGGGAATTATTACCCCTTAGATTCCTCTGAGGTGTTCATTTCGGGGATTTTCTGATATTTGATTTTCAATAATTCATAGTAAATCTAATTCTTATCCAAAAATCACGAATTATATACCAATAAATTCCATTTTCTCTCTAGTTTTTGAATACATAATTTTCTTAATCTTTTGACACTGTTTAATTATCTGATTTTACAAAAAACATACTGTTGGTCAAAGTCAACGCTTTGACTTTGACTTTTGACTTTTCTATGTTAAACCCGAGAATTAAATTCTTAAAACTTCTATTTAATCTATTTCTATCATTTCCATTCCTTAAATCTTATTTTCTCTTATTTAATACTCTTTTTAAACCTTAGTTTGACCAAGTCAACTTTGTTATTAAAGTCAACCCTACTCTCTATGGATCGACCTGATGCTTACACATTTCTTTATTTTATATCTTATATCTATGAGTTTGGTTTTATAAATTTTGTTTGACCGACAGTTTTGTGTTTTAACGACGCACGAAAATGACTCGTCAATCACCTTCAAAATGTCCCCCCCGACATGATGAAGATGAAACTCTTTCACGCTAGAGATAGAGCCAAAGACTAGTTTTTAAAATTAGGGAAAGAATTCACAAGTTGGACCGAGATGGAGGACGAGTTTTTGAGAAAATACTATTCCGTAGGAAAAACCATCTCCGTCCGAAAAGCCATCAGAGAGTTCACCCAAGGCTTGAGTGAAACCTTCCACGAGGCCTAGGAACGATTAAGAGATCTTACGAGGGAGTGTCCACACCATGGAGTGTCTAACCACGAATTAACACAAATATTTTATGACGGGTTAGGCCCGCAAGATAGATATGTTTTGGATGTATCTAGCGACGGCACCTTCATGAGCAAATATGAAGACGATGCGATGGAACTCATCGAAACGGTGGTGGAAAATAGTCACCATAATGCGGTGAAACCATTTGGAAGAGGTGCAATGCCAAAAGCTCTCGACGCCAAATCAGAGGAGACGGGGATGCTCCTTGAAAGAATTGACAAAATGGCAGAAGTTCAGAACTTACTACTGGACCGACTCAACATCCGCAACGGTTCTGAAGGACTCGCCCCCGTTTCACTCCAAGGAGCGTCACCATGCGCAACTTGCTCGAGATTCAACCACATCGAATTAGATTGCCTCGTGATGGCAATCCAAGGGCAAGGCATGTATAGACAAGGTCCATCGGGAGGACCCAATCAACAGGGACGACCCAACTATCTAGGTAATTACCCTAGCCAGTATAATACCCCTATTTTTAACAATTCTTCGCAGAATAATGGATATAGGAGGAACAACGATCAACCTTATCCTCCACAATATAATGGTCAGCA
The DNA here is from genome assembly GCA_024174645.1 of Lemna minuta. Classification (NCBI taxonomy): domain Eukaryota; kingdom Viridiplantae; phylum Streptophyta; class Magnoliopsida; order Alismatales; family Araceae; genus Lemna; species Lemna minuta. Next base: position 19,372,087 of record CM044103.1, read on the forward strand.
AAATTACCCTAATCAAAGACAGTCATCGTTCATCCCGCCGACTCAACCACAAGCATACATGCAAGCCCCACGCCAGACCACGCCGGCATTCGACCCGATCCTCGGCGCGATCTCACAACTAATGGAGCAAATGACAAGGATGAACTCACAGGTGGACGAAATTCAAGACTTCGTCAAGACGAACGTCCCACCGACGATGGACAAAAAGGGTAAATTTGGTTAGCAAGTAAATTTTACTAACCAATTACCCTCGCAGGCCACAGCAAATCAAAGAAATCAAGGAGCCTCGTCAACTCAGACACACAACATCAACGATATACACGTCGACGAGGAAGCCGTAGAATCAACTTTGGCCATATCAAGCCTTTGGAGTGGGAAAGCTCTACCGGATCCATACAAGGATCATCCTTTCCACCAAGGCTCAAATGAAGAAAAAGAAACGTCAATTATCGTCGAGCAAGACAGTGACTCGGAGGACGAGGAAGAACAGGTTACGGCTGAACCTAACCCTGAAAAATACAAGCCCCCTGTGCCTTATCCTCAAGTCCTAAACTGACCAAAAGCCAAGAATATTGAAACCAATGACAACTTACTAGACGCCTTTAAAAAGCTGATAATAACCATTCCTTTAATAGATGCCATCAAACATATCCCTTACTATGCAAAATTCTTAAAAGGTATATATACTCCCCATAGAAACCCTAAACGGATCCAACTTAGTGAGACGGTAAGCTCAATCATGATGAATTCATTACCCGTTAAAAAGAGAGATCAGGGAGCACCCATGATCACAAGTGAGATAGGAGGAATGTCCTTTGACGAGACGAAACCGCGAGGTCGTCGATTTCAAGCGGTATCGCGTCAAAAATTATACCGAACTTACCAATTTGATGAAAATGTATCGAATTCAAGGGTATAATGGTAAATACGGGTCGAATCCACAGGGAATTTAGGAATTTTCAAGAGATCTCTTAGAGTTTGGTCAAATCGGACGAGAAATTGATGGAAGAAATTGGGGAAATTGGTATCTTAAGAAAGTAGACTTCAAATCGATTCCACGGAATCAAAAATCGTCAAATCGGACTTGATTTCGCGGAGAAATCATGAATTGAAGTGGAGAGAAATTTCGTAACGTCGAAATCGCGATTTTAAGCTAAAATTCGATGAAATTAGAATCTAATATTAATCGTCAAAACCGTGACGGTTGACATCAACAAATTAATGAAATACCCTTCACGAGCTTCCGAAGACTTGGGTGCTATCGACTTCGCCGACGACCATGATATAGACACCTGCGTAGAAGAAGTCATGATGATCGACGAGGAAGCACGATATGAGGAGCTTCCTATGGACGAGCCAACTTTGGAGCTCAAAACTCTCCCGTCTACACTCAAGTATGTCTTCCTTGATGAAGAGAAAGGAAAGCCAGTAATTATTTCGTCCAAGCTAGACATGAAACAAGAAGAACAACTACTGGAAGTGCTAAGGAAAAATAAAGAAGCAATCGGATGAACCCTGAAGGACCTAAAAGGGTTGGACCCTTCACTATGCACTCATCGCATCTTCTTAGAGGATGAGTTGAGACCCGTCAGGGAGGCCCAGAGATGACTCAACCCAAGGGTATGGGAGGCCGTGAAAGAAGAAATTCTAAAATGGCTAAATGCACAAATTATCTACCCCATATCCGATAGCCAATGGGTGAGTCCGGTACACGTTGTTCCGAAGAAAGGCGGAGTAATGCTCACGACGAACGAGAAGGCTGAAGAAATCCAGACGCGCCTATCGACGAAGTGGAGGGTCTGCATCGACTACCGGAAGCTGAATTCCACGACTAAGAAGGATCACTTCCCGCTACCGTTCATCGACCAAATCCTTGACCAACTGGCAGGATCAAACTACTTCTACTTTCTCGACGGATACTCGGGCTACAACCAGATTGCTATCCACCCCGAAGATCAAGAGAAGACGACATTCACATGTCCTTTTGGCACCTTCGCCTTCAGACGCATGCCATTCGGACTATGCAACGCCCCCGCGACTTTCCAACGATGCATAACGGCAATTTTTTCTAACTTTCTTGGCGACAGCTTAGAAGTTTTCATGGACGATTTCTCCGTCTTTGGAAACGACTTCGAAAGTTGTCTTGCTCACCTGACGAAGATACTGGAGGTATGCGTCAGGAAATGACTGGTGCTTAGCTGGGAGAAATCCCAATTCATGGTACGAGAGGGAGTAGTGCTCGGGCACATCGTCTCGGGCAAAGGCTTAGAAGTTGACAAGGCAAAGATATAGGTCATCCAAAACCTCCCTCTACCAAATTTCGTGAAAGATTTGAAGAGCTTTCTCGGGCACGTCGGCTTCTATCGAAGATTCATCCAGGACTTCGCGAAAGTATCCAAGCCCCTCACCACCCTTCTTTGCAAGGACAAGGACTTTATCATCGACGAAGAAGGGAAGCGTGCATTTACGATGCTGAAGCAAGCACTGATCGAGGCACTGATTCTACAAAGTCCTAATTGGGACTTACCCTTGGAGATTATGTGCGACACTTCAGACTACGCGGTGGGAGCAGTCTTTGGGCAACAACTTGACAAGAAGCCGACGGCCATCTGCTATGCAAGTAAGACCCTAGTCAAAGCTCAAATAAACTATACGACTACTGAGAAAGAGCTTTTTGCGGTGGTCTACGCTCTTGAGAAGTTTCGGCCTTACATCTTGTGGAGCAAGATCATCATCTACACTGATCATACGGCCCCGAAATACTTGCTCTTCAAGAAAGAGGTCAAACCACGACTCATGCGATGGGTGCTGCTCCTTCAAGAATTCGACTTGGAGATAAAAGACAAGAAGGGCAGCGAAAACTCGGTGGCAGACCACTTATCGCGTCTCCACATCTCAGGAGGAGAGGACATCGGAGATACATTTCCAGACGAGCATCTCTTTGCCATCTCGACTCACGCCCCTTGGTACGCACACATCGTCAACTTCATCGTCACTGGATCGATCTCGGAGCATTGGAACCGGCAGGAAAAAGATAAGTTCTTCCATGAGCTTAAGTACTACTTCTGGGAAGAACCACTTCTGTTTCACCTAGGATATGACCAGATTATCCAACGATGCGTACCGGAGGAGGAGCAAGGAGACATACTGGCGATTTGTCATTCATCGACGTGCGGAGGACACTTCATGGCACGAAGGACCGCGGACAAGATCTTACAAAGCGGCTTCTACTTGCCCTCCATCTTCAAGGACGCCCACCGTTTCTACACGGAGTGCTTACAATGTCAAGCAGCGATCAACATCTCCAAGCGAGATGAGATGCCGATGCGGCCGATCCTTGAGGTGGAGATCTTTGACCTTTGGGGGATAGATTTCATGGGACCTTTCCCACCTTTTGACGGGAAAAGAGTACATACGATGGTGGTGGACTATGTGTCCAAGTGGGTCAAGGCAATATCCACTAGGACAAACGATCATCGAGGGGTTCTGCGATTCATCACACGATGTATCTTCACCCGATACGGTTGTCCATGGGCCATCATCAGCTACATCGGCTCACACTTCAACAACTCTCACTTCCAGGCGCTGTTGAAGAAGTACAGAGTACACCACCGCATCACCACACCATACCACCCCTAGGCGAATGGGCAAGTAGAGGTTAGTAATCGAGAAGTCAAGACTATTCTTAAGAAGATAATTCGTCCAGATGGAAAAGATTGGGCACACAAGCTCCCCGACGCACTATGGGCATACCAGATGGCATACAAGACACCCATCGGGATGTCCCCCTTCCGGCTCATCTTCGGGAAAGCCTGCCACCTTCCGGTTGAGCTAGAGCACCGAGCCTAAGCTATCAAAAAGCTCAACCTTGCACTGGACGAAGCAAGGAAAGAACGACTTTTCGAGCTCCAGGAGTTACAAGAGTTGAGGCATGACGCGTACGAGAACGCGACAATCTACAAGGAGAAGACGAAGGCCTTCCACGACCGACACATCCGACGACGATCATTCCAGGTCAACGACAAGGTCTGGCTCTACAACTTGCACCTCAAACTCTTCCCTGGAAAGCTGCGCTCCAGATGGGATGGTCCCTATGTGGTCCATGAGTTGTTCGACGGCGGAGCGGTACTCATCTCCGACCCTAAGACCGGTCGACAATTCAAGGTAAATGGCCATCGTCTCAAGCTGTACCTAACCTCAGAGCCACCCGCACCAGCAGATAAGGTAAATCTGCGTCTTCCCGAGCACTCGAGGACGTGACGGTATCACCCTCGACCCATCAGTTGTCATAGGTTTTATTTTTGTTTAGTCTGGTTGAAGACGTTAAACTTAGAGCTCTTGGAAGCACCCCAAGATTATCTTACCTTTTTAGTTTTATGTGTTTTTTTAGTTTCTTTTTAGACATGGGAGAACTACATTAGGAAAGGGCGCACCTGCACAGGAAATCCCACGAGCATCACGGACTAATGAGCTTTTCTAAACCTATCTCACCGCACCTTTATGTTGTTTTCATGTCATGATTCGATAAGTTTTTCACATGAGCATGTAGTTTTCATTGAGGGCAATGAAAGATTCTAGTTGGGGTGTGAGGATTTAGAAAAAGCTCTACCATTTTCAAAAATTTTAAAATTCTACCTTCTAAAAACTCCTATTTTTTAAAAACTTTGATCTAATCTACCCCACCTTAGAAGTCTTTTCATCTAGAGATCTGACCTACTAGAGATGTAGAAGTGAGGACCTTATAGTCCATATGATTACATTTTGAGTAATAAAGCCAAATGATCTAGAGAGACCAATGAATTAGATTTAGTGGTTGACTTCTTTGGGGTTGAGTACCTAACAGGCCCCAAGGAAAAAGAGTAATCAGAGGTTAAATACTCTGGGATTGAAAAGGAGAGTATTTTGAGAGAAAATAATTCCATCCTTTACCTACTATTAGCCAAAATTGCTTATTATGAGGAATTTCTTGATTTTAGACTTTCCCCTTTAAAGAGTTCAATGATCCATAATCCTTGTAGCACCTATCTTTCCTTATAGGCATGTAGTTTTCTCTTCCAAAGCAGTCAAGTAGTTACACCAACTTGTTTTAAAACTTCACTTTTGATGATGAGCATTCCCAAGTGAATCACATATCCATCTCACCTTCCATTTTCCTCCCACATGTACTGATACCTTCACTACACTTCATTCGCTACACACTCTCTTCAGAAATCCTAAAACTCCTCCACATCATCATTCTAGTCTTCTGAAATGCTTTAAAAAAAAGAAAGAGGAGAAAAGTCAAAAGAAAGAGAGAAATAAGAAGTTACAAGAAGGAAATAAGTGGGAACATCTTCTACCTTTATCTCTACATCCACTATCATCTCCACCATCTACCCTATCCATCACCATCCACCTCACTTGGGAGTATAATCATCATAAGTGGTACCTTCTTTGCTTTTATAATCCACTTTTATCAGCATATTTGCTTTTAGCCAAGTCATACCCTTAGAAATAGTATCTTTTATTTCCTTCAGCCTCCTCACACGATGCATCCAAAGATAGGAATCCTTTTGAATTGCACTCTTTTAAGGAGGAAAGCGAGTTGAGAGGAATTCTAAGTACTAAGTAGCCTCCATTTTGAGGGAAGGAGTGATGTGTTTATGGAGAGGGTAAGGAATTACATCCACTCATGAGAGAGTAAGAATATTTTCAGCACCATAGAATCATACCTTAGAAAGGCTCACTTTGATTACAATTAAGAATTACACTTGAGCATTAGCCAATGAGCACTACCCTAACATGCACTAAAGAAGTCAACCTAGAGATGGAATCTAGATCATTATGACCTACACTATGAGGAAAACGTGATCATACATTTACACACTTCACCTTTTTAGTAGTAGGATCAAAGGATAAAAAGACCTTCCAGGGAGATCATATAGTAAATTTCTAAGAGACTAGAAATAATTTAAGTTGGGGGTGTGATAACATGCTATATTAACATAATAAAATATGATTTTTGATGCATATTAAGGTATAAATGGTTTCATTTACACGCTTGTTATCATATTTATATGTATTTTTCTATCATTCTATGAAAAAGTCACTATAATCTAAAAAATACTTTAAATTAGGGTTAAAAATAATGATTTCAAGATGAATAAATTAAATAACCCATCTTTACTTGATATTATAGATGTTTTTAGAGTTAAAATAATGAGAGAAATCATTTATAGACATTTATTTATATTTTCCTAAGTTAAAATCTTAAAAAAATAAATGTATTTTTGAAATAAAATTGAAAATCTCATTATTTATTAATTTTTGACTTTTTAGAATGATAGATAATTAAATTTCAGATCAAATGAAAGAAATTTGGATTAATTTGGAGTTGTATTTTAAAAGTTATGAATTTTCTAATTTTTAGGGATTTTTCCGAATTTAATTTCATTTTAAATCTATTAAAAATAATTTAAAAAACGATAAAAGGGGGTCTATTTTCACGCGGGTCCCATGTGGGTGTGACGTGGCACGCAAGGCACGTGTCAGAGCGACACGGGCCCACGCGAGCGCCTGCGTGGCGTAGAGGTGACACGTCGCTCTATTTATATTTACTCGTATTATTAATTCATAATATATATAGCCTTCCGCTTATCGGAAGGGGATTATTACCCCTTTAAAATGTCGCTCCTTTTAAACCCGACTATCTTCCTTAATTTTTCCCGTGTGGGACTAAGTTCCACACGGTTTTTATTTAAAATGCAGGACACGTGGCGGAAGGGGAGACGTCGGATCGGGTGGAGTTTGATCGAGGCACGTCGATCGAGTGGACGCACGGACCACCGGATCAGGATCAAGGCAAGTGCCTTAATTACAAGCGTTATAACGGCTGAGATGAAACCTCCGAGCAGTGCATCGTGACCGTCCGATCGCGATCCAAGGGGCACGATCAAACGCATTTTATAACGCATCTCGATGAATCGCATCCAGACGCTCCATCCACGATCCGACGGCCACGATATTTTCGAAACGGTCCATCATGGACCATTTCATCGTAACCGTCGATCGTTTCCATCGGACGGTTACACCCAAAATGTGTATAAAATGAGATGTTCCTCCGATGTTCTAAGCATTCGAGTTGGAAATCAACAAATTGATCTGTCTAGACACCTCCCCTCTTATTTCTCTTGATCTCATCGTGTTCTAACTTCAATTTTGCACCTCCGGAGCCCTTGAAATCAAGATTTGGCCGTGTAGATCGGTAGAAATTGCAGCTTGAACTCACGAACGCGTTCTTCGGTATTTTCATCGATTAATCGGGTTAATTGAGTTAATCCGATCGCTAATCGTGGTTAGTGGAAGGGGTTTTTACTAATATTTAGTTCCTTTATGTTTGATTTCGATTTAGATTAAGATTTAAGGTTTAATTTTAGTTAATTTTCGTCAAAATCGCGATTTCTTCGTCCGAAAATTCGATGATTCTTGATTCCGTGGAATCGATTTGAAGTTCTCTTTTATAATTTATCATTTTCCCCAATTTCTATCATCAATTCATCGTCCGATTTGATCAATTTCAAAGAATACATCAAGAATTTCCTTATTTCCCTGTGGATTCGACCCTTATTTACCATTATGCCACTAAATTCTAGTTAATTTCCCAAAATTGGTAAGTTTGGTTTTATTTTTGACACGAGACCGTGTGAAATCAACACTTTGCGGTCTCGTCTCGTCAGTTAGCTCCCAGTGATTTGTGATATACATGGTTCCAGTTTAGTTCTGTTGTCCTCCTAAAATTCTACGCCATGGCATGGAATGTAAATTTTAAAATATCTGAAGTCATGAAAAACTCAAAAGTCAACTCTTCCTATTTACTGCTTACATTTCACCTTTTTTTGGCAATTCTCAATATTTTTCATAAGTCATGGTATTCATCGCTGATAACGTGCAATCTTAACATGATAAAACATGATTATTAATGCAATTTAAGGCATAAAACATTACATTTATGTGCATGTTATCATACTTTGAGTGCATTTCTATCATTTCATGCAAATTTATGTTATAATATCAAAATACACTAAATTAGGGTTAATTGTGATAAATTAAGGATAAATGATTTTATAACCTATATTTACTTGAGATTATAAGTGGTTTTTAAAGTTAAATAATAAGAGAAATTATTTTTATAAACATTCATTTAAATTTCTAAACTTAAAATCTTAAGGAAATGAGTGTATTTTTGAAATATAAATTAAATCTCTTGTTATTTAAATATTTTGAATTTTTAGAATGATAGATAATTAAATTTCAGATCAAATGAAAGAAATTTGGATTAATTTGGAGTTGTATTTTAAAAGATATGATTTTTATAATTTTAGGGATTTTTCTAAATTTTTCTTGATTTTTATGATTTTATTTTTCTATTTAAAAAATAATAAATAAATAAATAAAATGCAAAAAAGCACGCGGATCCCACGCGGGTGCGACTTGGCATGCAAGGCCACGTGGACTCGCGCAGCGCCTACGTGGCGCTGTATACATATATATATTTATTTATTTATACTATATATAAAAGGGGTCTTTAGCCTGCCCTATATGAGGAGGGTTATTAACCCTTTAAACCGTCGGGTATTATAAACCCGACGGTTTTCTACAATTATTACCGTGTGGGACTAATCCACACGCTATACTTACCTTTCAAGTGACGTGGCACGACGAGGAGCGTCGGATCGGCGGCGCATCGGAAGATCCACGTGTCGATCGCATAGACACGGACCACCCGATTTGATCAAAACACGTGCCAAATTAAAGGAGTTATAATGGCTAGATCTTACGCAACGTGGCGGCATGACATGCGTCGATCGCGTGGAGGCGTGGTACACCGGATCAAGATCAAACACGTGCGCAATTCTCAGGCGTTATAACGGTCCAGATCAAACCGTGGTGGGAGCATCCGGACCGTCGGATCGCGATCCAAGGGGCTAAATCGGAGCGTTTTTATAACACTTATTGATGGGATCATCCTGGCGCTCCATTTTCAATCCGACGATCATGACTTAATTGAAACGGTCCACGATGGACCATTTCATCGTAACCGTCGATCGAAACGATCGGACGGTTACGCCCAAATTTCCTTTAAATAGACTTGTTCTTCGTCGATGTATGTATTTGAGTTGGATTTCAATCAAATTGAACTGTCTAGACACCATTTCACTCGTTTCTCTTGATTCCATCCTCCTCCTCTTTCAATTCGGCATCCACGGAGGGGTTGAAATCAAGATTTGGTGGAGAATCGAAGGAGAAATTGCAGGTTGAAGCTCATTGTGACGTTCTTGGTGTTCTTCGCGATTAATCGGTTTAATCGCGACGATTCGATCGCTAAACGGGTTTAGTGGAAGCGATTTTCCTAGATTATCTTCCATTTATGTTTAATTGCTTTTTAGATTAGGATTTAGAGTTTAATTTCATCAAATTTTAGCTTAAATCACGATTTTTAACGTCCGAAATATTCTCTCCACTTCAATTTTTGATTTCTCCGCGAAATCAAGTCCAAATTCAATGATTCTTGATTCCGTGGATTCGTTTTGAAGTTATCTTTCTAAATCCACCATTTTCCCTAATTTCTCACCTCAATTCATCGTACAATTTGACCAAATTCCAAAAGATATCTTGAAAATATCTTAATTCCCTGTGGATTCGACCCTTATTTACCATTATACCCTTCAATTCACTCTTAATTCCCCAATTTGGTAAGTTCGGAATAATTTTTGAAACGAGACCGTGTGAAATCGACGACCTTGCGGTCTCGTCTCGTCAATCGCTAAATTTGAGATTTTATTTAGGATAAATGAAATTAAACCAAGAGAAAATTGCCTTTTTTTATCAATTCTATAATGTCAAAATGTAATTTTATCCCTCTTTTGTTGTAATATAATTTGATATCAAAATCATGCTTTATTTACCTTTGAAGGGATCTATTTGTGGCCAAACTAAATCCAATTAAAAAATTTTCCATGTAGAAATATTCTAAGTTGACTACTTAAGTTTCCAAAAAAACTAGGAATGAAAATCTTTGCGTCACATATTCACCAAAAACTATTTTTTTCTAAGTAATTTTTTAACATAAATAGTCTATGTCAATAATCTTGAAGGATAATAGTCAAGAGCCACACAAAGAAAGATAATGATTTAGGGAAATAGGAAAATCCAGCTCACCCTAAAAGGTAAGAGTTCAATTGTGTTTATAAAGTTTTGTCATCAGAACTCTGAAGAGAAATTATTTACATCTTATTTCCTATTTATTTTTTCTTATTGGGGATAAATCTTGTACCTCTTTTGTGCCCAACTTATGTAAGCCAAATTATTCCATTATATAAGTTGTTATGAACTCAATTTCTGGTTGTAACAGATTATTCCAAATTATTTGATTGTGTATTAGATTCATGAAACACATTTATATATCAAAACCTAGCATGATGGTTAAGTAAGAACCTTTTGGAGCCGAGGTAATGAGATTCCCTAAAGATTGTGCTCAACTGGCTCCATCCAGAATTATTTCTCATATGAATCCACCGTGACAAAGATATTGGGCTTGTACTTGTACAAACAAGCCCACTTATCCCAAATAGCCATGGAAGGAGAGGTTAAGTTGCATCACCTCACAAAGGAAGGGAATTGCCATCTTGTGGATACACATAGTGATGAATTTTTCCTAAATAAGCCAATCCTCATGTTTAGGATCCTTGACTATTTGAGATGAAGAAAAAATGATCGTGAATGTGAAGTGACAAAATATAACAAATTATGTAACATAATTGAAACCATCAAAGATTATGCACACGCTCAAAAGATTATGTATGGAAGCATTCATTGTAGAATACTCCTAGATGAGTGAAAAAGACTAGTGGAGAAGGAGTAGGCCCAGGGTCTTGATATTGTGGAAGAGTGCACGCATTGAAGGAGATGGAGAGGAAGTCACAAGATAAACTGCCAAAGATATGACAACTCCACATTGATAGCAGCATATCTGCATCATATACCATACATAGGTGCTAATTTGTACACTAATAATAAGAATATATATTTCCTTAGGATTGAATATGGTTATATATGAATATGTCTTAACATGCATCATTATCTAGCTTCTACTTATATTATGAGATATATCTCACTTAAATTTTTAGAAATCAAGCGGTTGAATTCTCACATTTTTATATGATTGTGTGGATGCAAGGACATAGGCAACCCTATGAAAGAATGGATGTTGATAACGCTCTTGATTTTATCCAAACCTCTCTTCATAACTTTTGTGTTGATGATGGCATTATCCATCAAACTACTTGTCCTCACACCCCGCAGCAAAATGGTGTCACTCAGCGGAAACACTACCAGCTCCTTGATATCACTCGAACGCTATTGATTGAGATGCATGTCCCAGCTTACCTTTGGTTTGTCGCTCTCATGACTGCCACATATCTCCAAAATCAACTCCCCTCATCTCCCCTTGGTGATTCTATTCCCCTTCACCACCTCCGACCCGCCTCGCCTCTTTTCTCCCTTCCTCCTTGAGTCTTTGGATGTACAACCTTTGTTCAAGATCACTCTCCTTCCTTGTCCAATCTCGCCCCTCACTTTCTCAAAGGCGTATTTGTTGGCTACTGACAAAAGGAATGCGTATGGTCGTTGAATACACACGATGTCGTGTCAAAACAAAGTCCAAACTTACCAATTTAAAGATTAATTCACAAATTTAAGGGTATAATGGTAAATAAGGGTTGAATCCACAGAGAATTAGGGAATTTTGAGAGATATCTTTGAAATTCGATCAAATCAAATAATGAATTGAGGTTAGAAATTAGGCATTTTATAATATTAAGAAAGATAACTCAATTGCAAATCCACCGAATAAAAAATCGAGTGATTTGGATTAGAATTCGCACAGTAATCGAAGTTTGAAAATGAGAGAAAATTCGATCGCAAAATTTGATTAAAAACCGAAATTAAGACAAAATTAAACTTAATCTACGAGTCAAAATGTAAATCTAATGCTAAATGATGAAGGATTAAGATGAAAACAAACAATCTAACCCAAAGTCATGCTCGAAATGATCCGACTAATTGCTGGATGCATGGCTATTCATCCTGCGATTTCGAGGACGAAAATTAGAATTCAAGATGTGATTTCTCCTTACTCCCTCGATCAATTTTTGATTTCAAATGCTCCTCGGACGCGGAAACGTGTTAAGAAGAGAAAGAAATCAAATGTGAATTTTGATGTCTAGACAGTTCGATTAATCTCGAAAATCCAAGGGTAACGTTTCCGTCGTGAAGAACATTGAATTTATTGAAGAAAAGAGGTGTAACCGTCGGATTTGAACGTCTAGCGCGATCAACGGTCTAGATGACGCGCCTGGTGATGAATCGGTGTGATTAAGTCACATCCGTTTGATCGGCAATGGAGCGTCAGGATGCATCCACGTCGATCACTTTAAAAGATGCATCATTTGATTCATTTGTTTGGTCTTTATCCAACGATTGCGATCAATCGGAGGTCCGTCAGGCGCGTCAAATCTCGACCGTTATAACTCCGGAGATGGACGGCTGTGATTAGTTTTCATTTAATCAAATCGTCGCCTCTCAAGATGATGCCACGTACCCCTTGAATAAGTGACATCTGACGCATGTGATTAAATCACGCGATCGGATGTCTTAAATAACACCACGTCACATGCATTAAAAGACAAAAGCACATAATCCCACATAGAGTAAATTAATGCATTTTTTCAGGTCTATAATATACGACGGACTTGACGGTTAGCTTAAATCCGATTTACGGATGCTTATAATATATATATATACATAGACCTATACGTGTCATGCACACACGCACACACACGTGTCCACGTGTCATACATCCGCTTGTCCTCGCGTCACCACGTGGCAGCGCTCCGCCACGTCAGCGCGCGGTAATATAAAACCCTTTTTTTTATTTTTTTTTAATAAATTTAAAATCAAAAATACAGTTAAATAAATTCAAATAAATTCTATAAAATTCCTAAAATTGAAAAAATCATAACTTTCAAACTACAACTCCACATTAATTCAAATTTGTTTTGTTGGATTCAAAATTGAATAATCTATCATTATAAAAAGTCAAAATATTGAAATAGTAAGAGAATGAATTTTAATTAAATAAATACATGCATATATTTTCTAAAATAACTTTATAAAAGTACATGAATGTTAATAAGCATTATTTCTCTTATCATTTAATCATGAAAACATACTTATGATCTCAAATATAATTAGGATTACAAATCATGATGTTTAATTACACATAATTGTCCATAAAATAGTGTATTTTTAGATCATAACTTGAAATTATGTAAAATGATAAAAATATAGTTAAAATATGATAACATGCATACAATTGAAGCAATTAATGCTTTAATTTGCATTAATAATCATGTAAATTCATGAATAAATAGCATGTTATCAGCTACTCTTGGACACAAAGGCTACCGGATATACTTTCGTGACACCCACCATTATATGACTTCTATCTATGTCACGTTCCATGAGGACTCTCCCTTCTTCTCCTCTCCCTCACTTTCTCCAACTCCTACTACTACATCTCCACCTAGTTTCTCTCCCCTCGTGGTCTTTCGTGATCCCCTCCCTTTGGTTCCGCTCTCCTTCACCTCCTCTCTCCGCTCCTTCTCCTCATGTCTCCTTAGTTCCACCCATTTCCTCTACTCATGATACATATCTTTTGTCCCCCTCTTCCATTGTTAGCTTGCCATCCCTAGACGCCGCTCCTCATGATCCTCCCGATGATCTTCACCTTCTCATTACCTGTCGCAGGGGTACACATGCTTGTACTCCCCATCCCATTTCTCACTTTGTTTCCTATGATTGCCTCTCTCCCTCTTTTCGTGCCTTTGCCCTTTCTGTAGCCTTTGAGACAATTCCACAATCTCATGTTGAGGCAGCACAAGTACCTGCATGGAAAGAGGAGATGGACTCAAAGATAGAGGCCTTAGTTTATCACCGGACTTGGACCTTGGTTCCGTGTCCAATCGATGCTAACATTGTCATATGCAAGTGGGTCTTCACCCTCAAATATCATCTTGATGGTACCACTACACCTCACAAGGATTGTCTAGTTGCTTGTGGTTTCACCCAAGCATATGGCATTGACTATAGCTCATCGTCACAAGGCTTGTCGTTCTCCAATCTATTCGTGTACTCCTCTCTCTCGTTTAGTCAATCAAGTTTGATCGCTCCACCAATCAGATGTTTCTAATGCCTTTCTTTATGGTGATCTTGAGGAGCAGGTCTTTATGGAGCAACCTCCGGAGTATGTTTGCTCAAGGGGGTCATCCAAGGTGTGTTTCCTACGATGACCTATTTATGGGATCAAGCAGAGTCCACTCGCTTGGTTTGCCTTCTCTCTACCTATGGCTTCACATCATGCACTGCCAATCCTACCGTGCTCATTAGGAAGACTCAAGATGGTCTTGTCATTCTTGCAATCTATGTCGATGATATTTCTTTTAACTGGTAGTGATAACACTAGTCTTCGATGCCTTGGGGAGTCCAAGATACTTTCTTGGGATTGATTTTGCGCATCAAGACGGGCAGCTATCTTTAACTCATCGGAAGTATCCTTGACATTCTTTTGAAGACAAGACTACTTGAGTGCAAGCTAGATACACCACCTATGGAAGCTCACCTGCAGTTTTGGGATACTTCGTCTCCACTCCTTGAGGATGCTAATCGCTATCAAAGATTTTTGGGCAAGCTCATATATCTATCGTCACTCGCCTTGACATTGTGTATGCAGTTAGTGTTCTTAGTCAATTTATGCACGAACCTCAAGGGAGCCCCAAGATGAGGGCTCATCTATTGACGACATGGTCATCTCTGTATCGAAGCCTACTCTGATGTTGGGTATGCAAGTGACAAGGGAGATCATAAATCTACTATTGGCTATTGCACATATATTGGAAGTAATCTCATCATGGCAATTGCAGAAACAAAAGGTGGTATCATGCTCTAGCATGGAATCTAAGTATTGAGCTATAGTTGAGACTACGCCGGAGATGGTATAGCTTTGATCATTTCTCGATGATCTCGGCATCTCTTCTCCCTCTCCAATGCCCATGCATTATGATAATCAAGCCACTATATTCATCGCTGGGAATTCTACTTTTCATGAGCGTATGAAGCACATTTAGATTGATTGTCACTACATTCGGGACAAGGTTATGTTAGGAGTTATCTCCACCACTTATGTGGCATCATCTTACTAGCTTGAGGGTGTCTCCATGAAAGAGTCTAGTAGGGATCTCCTATGACATCACATTTACCAAGCTGTGCATGTTTGATTTATATACTCTAGCTTGGGGGGAGTGTCCGATAGTGATATTGAGCTCCCAGCCCATTTGTGGCGCCTTCTCTTCACTCTCTATATAAGGACCTGTGAACTCTCTTTTGATTATGTAATATCTAGAGTTTTCTCCTTCTCATCATCAACAGTATGCATAAAATCATGTTTGTTGAAAGTGCAAGTTCATGTATCAAATAATATACTCAACTCTTTGAATTCAATTATAAAATTTAGAATAGTGACGAGTTGAAATCGAATCCATAGGGAGGAAAGTTAAAAAATTGAAATAAATCAATATTTTTGGTATTTTTGGATTAAGAAATAGGAAATAATTTTATAAAAAGAGGGAGATGTGCACGGAAAATGCAATGAAACTGATCAAATGCTTTCAAACCCCCTTTTATAGGTTGAAAACCCTTGATTGACGATAAAAATGTGATTTAGGTCTGAAAAAATGAAAATCTAGATGAAAAGATTGAGAAAATGGAAAAGATTAGTGGAAAAATGATTTTAATATTAGGTTATGTGATGAAAACACACTATAACAATGCTCTCTAATCAAAGACACATTTTTCTTGGACTTGACATCTTGCACCCAACACGATGAATGAATGGAAAAGAAAATAAACTCACTAGAAATGATGTTCCATACATGCAAAATGATCAATTGATGTTCTCTTTCCTCTTGTCTAGCCAATGCTAGAAGCACCCAATGAAAAATGAAAAAAACCTAACTTTTCATCTCAAATTAATAATCAGGTACATGAGATATGGAGGATGAACTGATGATTATGCCCACAATATTTCAACTCCAAACTTCCATCAAGATAATTAGATATCAAATTTTTAATTGAAGAAATCTAGATCATTACTTTTCTACCTCTCTCCTCAATGCACTCCAATCAAACCCTCTTCACTCATCCTACTTTGATCAAACCTGAAAAGAAAAGAAAAAATTTCACGCTCTTGTTCTATTCTCTCTCCTCTCTCTTCTCTATCCTTTATTATATTCTATTTTGTATAGCATATGAGAGAAAAAAGAGAGAGAAATTGGTGGTAAAAAACATTGGGTGCAAGGGAGATGCAACAAAGGAAGATGGCGAGAAGCTGGAGCATGAAATTTGGGGTGTGCAAGAGTGAAAGAGAAGGAAGATGATGTGGAGAGAGTGCAAAAAACAGAGAGAAAAGGATAGAGGGGAAGAAAGAGAAGAGAGAGGTCACAAAGATGCAAAAGAGGGGGAGAAGATGGAGGCAGCATAGTGAGGGGGTGCCAGAGAAGAATTGAAGCTAGCGAAAAGAGAGAAGGAAATAAAGAGTGCATGAGGAGAGGAAGGGATAGAGGAAGAATTGTTTTGTCCATTGATTAGCACGTGCACTCACATGTGAGCGGATGAAAAAATTCCATTCCCACACTTGTGTGCATTCAAGAGCATGAGAGAGAAGGAGAGTGTGACATAGGAGTTTAGCAAAAAACTCCCCTTCCATTAATGGGTTCACGCACGCGTGCATGCATGAGAGAGATGGAGAGAGGAAGACAGGAAAGTGAGGAGAAGAAAAACTACAGAAGTAAAACATGAAGGGCAAAAGATACTTTCCCCTCACACTCATGAGTGCACGTTAGAGAGTGAAGGATATAGAGTGAGATGAGAAAGATGAAGAGGAAGAAGAGTAAGAAGAGGAGAACAAGAACGAGAAAAGAAAGAGGTGGAGAGGAAGAAGAGAGGTGGTGTGGCAAAGATGCAGGACCAACAAAGAGGGAGGAATGGTGGAGAGGGGGAGTTTACATGAGATGGAATTTTCTTCCATCGCACGAGAGAGAGAAAAGAGAGGGATGGAGAGAGAGAGAAATTAGACTCTTTATTTTCTCTATCAATTGAAGCAAGAGAAACATGGCAGCCAATCGTGGGTCGCCATATCTCTTATTCTATTAAAACTCATTAAACAATGAAAATGTTATTGTCTTCTTTCAAAAAATCATTTCTTAATTATTTTAATATCTATAAATTCTCAAAAAATTTTAAAAGTCCAAAAAATCTCAACTTCACAAAAAAACACGTACATTTAAAAATTCATGATAACATGTATTCATAAATATAAAATATTTTTATGTCAATAAAGGCATTTTAAATGTGAAACTAAAAGAAATTTCATTTTCTAATCACAAAATATTATCTTTTTTATGAATCAATGTCATTGAAATGCTCATAAAATTTTATCAAATTATGAAAAAAATCAAAGAATATCATTTTAAACATAATAATTATCATTTCAATCATTTTAAATAATGATAACATGCATTTATCATTATATTTTATTAGAATAGGCATGTAACATGTATGACATTTATGCATAAAATTGCATGATATCAATGCCTCTTGAACCTAAAACACCAAAATTCTCTTGTGGATGGATGATTATGTTTTGAATATGACATATAAATCCCTAGCTATGAAATCTCTAAAATGTTATAGATTGGATACGACATGAAATCACCAAAGGCGATTAAGAAGTCAAAATGGGATAATCCGTCCCCAATATAAGAAGTGATTGAATCAAGGAATGAGGTGAGATAAAATAATTGGCCAAGAGAGTGGAAATGCTCACATCAATACTAAATTAACTTATTAGGGTTTGATAGTTAATCATATCTTGAGTTATTGATAAGTTTCACATAAATGAAAGATTATATGTACATGGTAACTGATGATAGCAAGCTTTTATAAGGGATTTTTCATATGTTCTCTATCTCCCGCAACATATGATATACCTTGGCACTCACCTAGTGGGTGACTAAACCTATTGATTAGGTTAAATTGGTCTTTTATCAATTAATTTATTTTGGATACAATTAATTAATATGGAGAACCAATAAGTGTTATTGGATTGATAGAATTATTAATTGGCAAGATATATACCTAGAGGGTCACACACATAAGGTTTATGGACGTTGGTAGACATAGATATAATAATAAGGGTTTTTTAAAAGTTCACATTCTCGAAATCTATAAATAGGGAGAGAATAATCATAACAAGGAGTACCTATACAAAGCTTGGTGGAAAACTTTTTCCTCTCTTCTCTTCTTCTCATAGTGATGAACTTTCAAGAGGAGATATAATCATCCAGAGACCATGTAGATACCACTAGAGGTTAGATGCTTAAATGGCTTCAAGAACTTCTTCAAATTATTCTCTATAAGACTACTTTTCACAAATACTAGATGATAAGATCATCTCTTAGTGGTGCTTCTTTGCATTGAATGTTCAATTTGATAATTTTCTCTGCATTCAATTTTTTTATCAAAGTTTTTATGAAAGGCTTATTTTGTGCTAGAAGTTATTAGTTAAGATTCTTGAAACATTATATTGGCCTATATATTAAAGTCAAGCCTTGCAAGTTGACTTGTCAATTTCTATTCACCTTTTGTCTCAACTATTTGTGATTTTTTTTGTAGATTAAATTTTTATATATAAATTTCAAATTCAAAATCTCATGAAGATCAAAAATCTGTCATCATAAAAGCCAAATTCATACCTTCATTGTGGTCATCTCTATTTTTATTTAATTCTAAGTAACATCAAATTCTGGGTATCGGAATTGAGAATCTCAATAAATCCAAAATCCTAAAAAGTTTGAAATTCAACTCATCTAAGTTGACTTGTAAAATTTCTTTTGTCTCCAATGTTTCTCATTATTTGTCATTGATTATATTATTTTTATGGTTGATTTGATATTGTTTTTGAGGTCAATATAATGTCAATATACAATTCAAGTTTACCTAGTTTCTTGTGGTTGACCTATCTTGTCAACCATTCAAATTTCCTTGTTTGTTTATACTAAAAAACCTGTTTTGTTTTTGGCTTCCTTTTTTGCCGTATTCCATGGATTAAGAAGCCCAATACAAACAAATTTTCATAAGGTTAAGACTCAATTTTTCTACATCTCTTTTGTTCCTCCACTTTTTATTGATTATATTTCTGTAAGTGGATATGGGATCTCATTGAGGTCAAAAGTTTGTCATATAAATGCCAAACATTCTTTTCTTCAAATATATCTTGTTTTTACTGAGTTTTCTTCTTCCTTTTAAATATTTCTGCCATAACCTTTGAAATTAATGATCTCAAAATGAGGAGAATCCTAAAATCTCAAAAGTCAACTCATCGAAGAAGGTTTGTTCAATTTCTCAACCATCTTCTATGTTGTTTCTCTCTTTTTTTAAGGATTTGAGATTTAATAGTCAAGTGAGGTCAAATTTTCCTCCATTCCCATGGTGAAACCCTGATTTTTTGTTTCATCTTTAAATTTATCGCATCAAAATCGTGTGTTTACCATTCTGATTTTTGAAGGATCCACTTGAAAGAACAAAAAGTTCATTGAATAAGTACCTTGGTTTTTACTCTTCTTCAAAATTTTATGGCTGAAATCTCTAGGGTCTACAATAAATTTTGTTTCTATATCTCGGCAGATAATTGCTTAGATTCTCAATCACCTGCTCTTGCATTCTTCTCTGAATGAAGCATAGAAAAGTAGAATAGGGAGCAGCATTTTAAGCTAAGGTAAATTTTGTGTCTCCTTGGAGAAGCCCCAATCTTTTAAAGTCTGCCTCCCCACATCCATTAGGGTTTTCCTCCATCAAAAATCACGTTAAAAAATGTACCCTCCCCTTCTTTAAATGGCGAACGACCCGATTCTTTTCAGATAGTCTTGGGTCAATCACCAGTAGTCATTGCAGGAGCAAGACCCATCACTACAATGGTGGAACCTATTGATATCTCTGAGAATGATCTCCCTGGAGACAACCTGGCTGATAAGCTTTATGGCGAAATGGCAGTCACCACAAACCCCAATATTCTTCTTCACTATGATGGTCACCCCCGACGGCGTGCTTAAAAGCCCAAGAGCCACCGCCAGGCGCTCACTGTGCCAGGCAGGCAACCTCTCCTTCTCTCCCTTCTCCACGTCATGGTCCGCCTCCAAAATTTCCATGAACCCCATCTTCTCCATCTCCTCCCCCACCTTGTCAAGCTTCATGTAGATCATCTCCGTCAATGGATGGCTATGATCCCCCAAAACAACAACGTACACCTTCCCCTTGAGCTCAATCCAGCTCATGGCCGGCTCCTTGAGTTTCCTCTCCTTGATTAATCTCCCCACATTTGCCTCGTCATCCCATAGACCCACGGCGGCGTAGGTATTTGCCAGGAGGATGTGGGTCCTGATGGGATCTCCAGATGGTTGGATCTCCTCTTCAAAGCTCTTCACCAAGAGAGAAAGAGAAGAATGGAGAGAATTCCCACAAGGCTTGCATGGGCACCTTTAGTTGTGGTCATTCTCACCCTATTTATAGACATTTGGAATGAGGTTTTTTTATAAAAACCCTCATAATTATGTCTATATCCACCAATATCCATACACCTTATGTGTGTGACCCTCTAGGTCCATATATCTCACTAGTTAATAACTTTATAGACCAAATAACACCTTATTGGTCAACCTTAATTAACTATCCACATCCACATATTGATTAATTAATCAAGGATCGATTTAACCCAATCGATAGGTTGAGTTGCCAGTCCGTTGGGTGCCAAGCTACACCACGTACACTAGGAGATATGGAGTATGTAAGAACTCACTTATGGAACCTTCCCGTCATTGATTATCATGTATGTATAATCCTTCATCCGCATTAGACTCATGAATGACTTAGGGTATGGTCAACTGTCAAACCCTAATCGGACACTCAAGTTAGTACTGATGCGTGTAGAAATCATCAAGAACTCCTCCAATATTTCTACTACCTTGGCCAAGGATTTCATCGCATCTCATTCCTTTGAGTCAATATCCTCAAATATTGAGTGTGGATGATCACATCTTGATCGCACAATCATCTTAATGGACTTCATGTCGTATCCAATATATGACGTTTTAGATATCCCGTGACTAGGGATTTGTAAGTCATAATCAAAACACGATCATCCATCCATAAGATGTCTTTAGTATCTCCAGTCAAAGGACCACACACACAACTGTGACATGAATCAACCTAATTGGCAGTTAAGTATAATATCATTCAGGGATTCATACGGATCAATTCAGTGAACTCTTTCTCCATAGAGCACCCACTATCTATCCTTAGTGTCTCCACACCAATGGCTATAAGATCAATTATACTCATCATATGAGTCGGAAAAGATAGTGTTATTCATTCCAGATAATTCGATGTCCTTCTCGAATATTGACAAGATGAGACCGCGAGGTCGTCAATTTCACACGGTCTCATGTCAAAATAAAGTCCAAACTTACCAATTTGATGAAAATATCTCCAATTCAGGGGTATAATGGTAAATAAGGGTCGAATCCACAGGGAAATACGAAAATTTATGATGATCTCTTCGAATTTGATCAAATCGGACAATGTACTGATGATAGAAATTGGGGAAAATAGTAGATTATGAAAGAGAACTTCAAAACATTTCCACGGAATCAAAAATCATCGAATTTGACTTTGATTTCGTAGAGAAATTGAAGATCGAAAGTGGGAGATAATTTCCAAAAATTAGAATCGTGAATTTCGATGAAAATTAAACTAAATTGAACTTAAATTACTAATCTAAATAGAAATTAAACATGAATAGATGAAAGATTAGTAAAAACTGCTCTCCACTAACCCAAAATTGCGATTGGATTAGCTCGATTAATCATCGGATCAAGACGGATAATCGAAAAATCCGAAAAACCGCGATGTTGAGATTCAAGTGTTTGATTTCTCCCTCTCCTTTCGGCCAAATCTCGATCATAAACCCTCCGTGGATGCGGAATTACGTGTAGAAGAGGATAGGATCGAAAGATTCAAGAGTATTATTGTCTAAATAGATCAATTGGATTGATTTGCTCTCGAATGCTTTACAAATCGAAAGAACATCTCAATTTATAGGACATTTGGGCGTAACCGTCCGATTAGAATCAATTGACGGTTCTGATGAAACGGTTTCAATTAAATCGCGACCGTCCGATCTTGATGGAGCGCTTGGATGAGTCCACGTGGATATGCGTTATGAAACGTATCACATCGCCGTCGTTGGATCGTGATCCGAAGCTCTAGATGCACTCCCGCGCATTAAATCTGAACCGTTATAACTCTTCATTTAAGACACGTGCGCTTGATGGTGATCCGGTGGACCACGAGTCCAAACGATCCACGCGCATTAATCAGTGAGCCCTTGATCTGATGCTCCGCCTTCGGCCACGTCACCTGCATTTTAAAACTCCGTGTGGAACTTAGTCCCACACAAGAAAAATTAAGGGAGAGTGATGGGTATATAACATCCGCTGTTTTAAGGAGTTAGCTTAAATCCGATTACGGATGCTTATATGTACTATAACCCTAAGTATAATGATATATATGTATACGTGTCACATTGCGTCACGCAAGCGCTTGCGTGGGTCCACGAGGCTCTGCCACATGGCCTTGCGTGCCACGTCGCATCCACCTGGGTCCCGTGCGAAAATATACCCCCTTTTTACCTTTTTTCTAATTAATTCTAATACTTAAAAATCAAAAATAAATTCAGAAGAAATCCGTAAAAATCCCTAAAATTATAAAATTCATAACTTTCAAAATATAACTCCAAATTAATCCAAATTTCTTTCATTTGATCCGAAATTTAATTATCTATCATTCTAAAAAGTCAAAATTAATAAATAATGAGAGTTTTAATTTCTATTTTAAAAATACATTTATTTTTTAAGGATTTAAACTTAAGAAAATTTAAATAAATGTTTATAAAATGATTTCTCTCATTATTTTACTTTAAAAACATTTATAATCTCAAGTAAAGATGGGTTTATAACATTATGTATCTTTAATCCATCATATTTAACCCTAATTTCAAGTATTTTGAGATTCTACTGACTTTTTATGAAATGATAGATAAATATTTATAAATATGATAACATGCATACAAATGAAATCGCTTATGCCTTAATTTGCATAAATAATCATATTTTATCATGTCTAATTAGCATGTTATCAAATATCCCACGAACAGGAATGTTTAGAACATTTGTTTAAAAACTAGTGATCACTATATTATGATCTCATCATAATTCACTTAGTCATTGCACATGTTCATGGACTTCATTGCAAACATCACACAAGAATGACAATGAATAAATTTCATTTCAATTAACATAAACAAGATACATGAAAGTGTGATTAGCTTATAGGTCACATAATATCCATCAGGTCCCAACGGCTAATCCGGCTCATGCACCAACAACCTATTAGCTGCCCAGCGCCCCAGCTCCACGTTATCGTGTACCCGCGAGGAGAGCTCCCCAGACCGCTCCGGTCAACTTCTAAAGGCATGGTTTCCGCTAGCTCTTGAGCTTTGTCCGGCCTCCCGCTCGCCCTAACTAACACGTCCACCATGCATGCGTAATGATCTTGAAATCCTGAAATCACGCGTAATGCAGAAAAATACCTCCTCGCTTCATCATCCATCCCCGCATGGTTGCATGCAGAGAGGATGCTCGTCATGGCAACGTGGTTTGGTGGCATGCCAGATTTGAGCATTTGGTCGAAGAGCCGAAGAGCTTCCTTTCCTTAACCATGCGGAATGAACCCAGCAATCATGGCCGACCACGAAACCTTTTCTCTCTCCTCCATCTCCCAGAAAGCTCTAGTTGAGGACCCGAGGTCCCCGCATGAGTACGTGAAGACGAGCGCATTTCCGGCGAACTTGCCTCGCAGAGACCCTAATTTCATGGCCTGCACGTGATTCCCCAATACGTGCGCCAACAAGGTTGCGCATGCGTTGAGGAGGCAACTGTAGACGAAGGCGTCAAACTTGAAAATTTCTTTCCTTCTCTCCTCCGTGAAAAGCTTTAAAGCTTCTTCCTCCTACGCATCTTGAGAGTAAGAGGAAATCATGGAAGTTAATTAGATAACGTCTGCAAATGGGTACTCCTCGAAGATTTTCCTCGCGTCTGGCTGATAACATGCTATTTATGCATGTAATTACATAGTTATTAATGCAAATTAATGGATTAATCATTACAAATATATGCATGTTATCATCTTTTAAGCATATTTCTATCATTTTGTGTAAATTCATGTTATGATCTTAAAATACATCAATGTATAAAATTATATAAACACATAAATGTATAAAATTAATATAAATTTATTCTCTTATTATTTTAATAAATTAACCTTTTATAATGATAGATTATTCAATTCTGAATCCAACAAAACAAATTTGAATTAATTTGGAGTTATATTTTGAAAGTTATGAATTTTACAATTTTTAGGAATTTTTTTGGAATTTTATGAATTTATTTGATTTATTATTTTGATTTCTTTTAATATTTAAATTAATAAAAAAGAGCAAAAATGTGAGATTTATCGCGCGTGTACACGTGGCATCGCCACGTGGACAGGCGCGAGCGCCTACGTGGCGCAGAGGTGACGCGTGACGCTGTTGTGACGTGGACCGCATATTTTATATTTATCATATATATTATTTACATAACATATAAGTCTTCCGATTATCGGAAGACGAGATTATTAAATCCACTTATTTCGCGTACATTATATACTGAAGAATCTTTGCGATTTATTCTGTGTGGGACTAAAATATTTCCTTTTAGTTTATTTCAGGGCGACGTGGCATCGTTTCGTGCGTCGGATTCAATTGCAATCAACGCGATAACGTCGATGCGGTGGACGCGAGATCCACCGGATCAAACAATCAACACGTGCTTTAATTCTGGAATAAGTGAACGCATCATCACCGTTGATCAAGATTATTATAACGGTCCAGATTTGTTCGACGCGATGGATCTCCAACCTATCAACGCCACACGATCGCGATCAGACGGTCATCACGAAGAGACGTAGATTCGATCAACGGACGCACGATTGCGACTGCTGATCGCGATAAAGCTTCATCCAACGGCTGATATCTAAAATCATGACGGAAGAACGGTTCGCGACGGAAGAACGGTTCGCGATCAATCCTTGACTTTTCCATGTTTAGATAATCATTTCGCGTGCCGTTTGTTTCTGTGTAATCGTAACTCATTTCTGCTTCAATTTAATGCATAAATTTCAAGTTTAATCAAGGGAGAAAGGAGAATTACCTTCTTAAACTTCAAACTTCGTCTTCGGAAATTCGGAACGAAAAGCCATGCATCTGGCGCTTAATTGGATCATTTCGAAAGCTAATTTGGGTTAGATTGTGTATTTTCACCTTAATCTTTCATCATTTAACATTAATTTTCATTTTAGCATCGTAGATTTAGTTTAATTTAGTTTAATTTTTGGTTTTTAATCGTTTTTCGAAACGAATTTCTCTCTAAACTTCAAACTTCGATTTCTCTTCAAATTCTTATCCAAATCACTTGATTTTTTATTCCATGGATTCGAAATTGTATCTTTCTTAATATACTAAAATGCCCAATTTATAATCTCAAATCGTTGTCCGATTTGACCGAATTTCAAAGATATCTCTCAAATTTCCCTAATTCTCTGTGGATTTGACCCTTAATTACCATTATACTAATTAATTACATTGATTAATCATAAATTGGTAAGATTAGGACTTTGTTTTGATAGTAAGTCGTGTGCAGTCAATGACCATACGATTTAGTCTCGTCACTTGCAAGCCGTCAAATTTGACGTACTTATCGATCAAGCCATTGGTCACGTGATCGTCGGAGAGGAGACCAACCACAGTAGACAGGGTGGAGTTGGCTGGTCAACCAGCTGGATTGGAGGCTGGCCGTTGACTTGAGAGCAGATGAGAGTGTCGTCCACTTAAAGGAAACTCCTTTCTCTCTCATCTTGTAGAAGAGAGAGAGAGATAGAGAGAGAGAGCTTCCTCGCGAAGACCAGAGTGGGAGTACCCGGAAATCATGGCGTTCGAGGAGACGAGATCTGAGCCGAGCATTGTATCAAAGAAGGATTTGACCAATTGAGTCCTCCCGCACTTGGCGTACAATTCGATTATCCCAAAATCTAACAAAGAAATCTGATTGCAGAAACCCGGATTTGAGGACTCCATGGATGTGCTCTCGGAGGATGTATCTCTTTCCACTCGCGCAAGCAGCCAACGAACTAGAGAGAGTAAACGCGTTCAACAGCATGTCCAATCTCTTCATCTCTTAGAAAACCTCGAGTGCTTGGCTACGAAAGCTATGTAAAACGAGTGACGCTATGTAAGAATGTGGGAGCTGAATTTTCTTCATCGGGCATTACTGGAGCATGTGGTGAAGCTGTATGGAGCTGGGGAAAGCACCCAGCCAGCTCAGCTGGTGCACACTTGGCGGGCACTATAGCACCCTCTGATTTGGTGTTAGAAGCGCCCAATGGCACCCACAGGCACGCGCCAACACGTGCTACAGCACGCCAGCTGCGTGCAGCTCGCTGGGTGATGCAAAGAATCGATGTCGTCATCGATTGCACACCGATTCATGTCAAAATAAAGTCCAAACTTACCAATTTAATGAAAATATCTCCAATTAAGGGGTAAAATGGTAAATATGAGTCAAATCCACATAGAATTAGGGAAATTTCTGATGATCTCTTTGAATTTGATCAAATCGGACGATGAATTGATGATAGAAATTGGGGGAAAAAAGTATTTTATAAAATAGAACTTCAAGACTATTCCATGAAATCAAAAATCATCGAATTGACTTTGATTTCGCAGAGAAATTTAATATCGAAGTGAGGGATAATTTCTGAAATTGAAAATCATGAATTAATCAAAAATAAGGTTGAAATTAAACTAAATTACTAGTCTAAATGGAAATTAATCAGTAAGAATAATAGATTAGGATAAAACACTATCTCTAACCCTCGATTGATATCAAATTGATCCAATTAGTCGCCAGAATCAAGGCTTTTTCATAAAAATCTTAAAATCGCGATCGTGGAGTTCAAGAGTTGATTTCTTCCTTGTCGATCATCCAAATCTTGATCATAAGCACTCCATAGACGTGGAAATGAGTCTAGAAGCGATTGGGATCAACAGATTTGGTGTCTAAACAATTCAATTTGATTGAATTGCTATCGAATGTTTTACAATTGCGAAGAACATATCAATTTATAAGAGATTTGGGCGTAACCGTCCAAGTAAACGGATCAACGACTCTGATGAAATGTAAGATCATGAATCGTTACCGTTAAGTCGTGGCCGTTGGATCGCGATCGGACGCTCGAGATGACGCCATGTTGCCGCGCATTATAAAACGCATCCGTTGGATCGCGATCAGACGCCTCAAATGCGTTTTCCGTCGGTTTAATCAGAACCATTATAACTCCTCATATCGACGGCTCTGATTAAATCGTGTATATAACGATTCGCTGAATAATCCCGTTGCGCCACGTACCCTCTCTTTAAGTGGAAATCGAGGGCTGAGATTTCACGCGTGATCGAACGCTTCTCACGTTGCCATGTTACCTTTTCATCACTATCATTGATTGCAATCTGATCGGACGGCTCTGATCGCGCCACGTCACCTGCACACTTTAGAAAATTTGAAAAATCGATTTTAATTAGGAAAACCAATTTTTTGATTCCGGAAAATCCTTAGAAATTCATTAAAAATTCAAAAAAAATTCAAAAAAATTCCCAAAAAATCCCTAAAAATTAGAAAATTCATAACTTTCAAAATATAACTCCAAATTATTCCAAATTTCTTTCATTTGATCATAAATTTAATTATCTGTCATTCAAAAAAGTCAAATTTAATAAATAACAAGAGATTTGATTTCTATTTCAAAATTATATTCATTTCTTAAGATTTAAACTTTAGAAAATTAAATGAATGTTTATAAAAAGTGATTTCTCTCATTATTTAACATTAAAAACTACTTATAATCTCAAGTAAAGATAGATTATAATGACTTTTTCGTAGAATGATAGATAAATACTCATAAATATGATAACATGCATAGGAATGAAATCTTTTATGCCTTAATATGCATTAAGAATTATGTATTATTATGTCTAATTAACATGTTACGAATGGGTTGATAACATGCATATTTAACTTAAATTCTTCCCTTATTTAACTAATATTCATGCTTATTTTTAAATAATTATGATGTATGTTATCCTTGTTTTATGAATTTTCTCTATTAGCATGCTATTCTACTAAAGTTCATATTAATGCATTAATTAAGATTAATTATGTGCTTTATGAATGTTTAATCTTTTACAAGGTTAAATAAATAGAAATTAATCATTTTCCTTAAATTACTTTAACTTTAGTAGATATTTTGAAGAATAAACTTCAATTACAATACTAGGATAATATAAAGAAATTTTCTTAAGAGATTATCTTAATTCATTATGAATTCATCTTATATTCTTCTTTTAATTTTTATTTTAGATGGCATGATATTAAAAAAGGAAGAAATTTGTGATCCAATGGAGAAAATTTGAATTAAAAAGGAGTTATATTTCGAAAGTTATGGATTTTTAAATTTCTTAGATATTTCCAGAATTTATTTTGATTTTTAATTGATTTTTAAATGCAAAAAAAGGGGTTTAATTTTCATAGGACCTGCGGAGCTGAGATGGCGCACAGAGCTAACGTGACCCGTGGGACCGCGCGGATGCGACATGGCAGGCAAGGCCACATGGCAGAGCTGTGTGAGCCCACGTGGCAGAGCCGCGTGAGCCCACGTGGCAGAGTCGCGTGAGCCCACGCGGCGCGGACACGTGGCAAGGGCCACACAAGTCCAAGCGGGTGCCCAGGTGGCGCCATGTTGCAGTGAGGGAGCTGGCAAGTGAAGGGCCCACAGGTTAGTGGGCCCTGGTAATAGTATTGGGCCGGTAACGCATTTGTGGTATACCGCCCTAGCTTTTATACTCACTATTTCTCCCTTTTTCTTCCGTGTGGGACTATGTTCCCGCGGATTCTTAACACTTGCAGGACACGTGGCGGTGTCGCAAGCATTGGATGCCATCGCATCAAATGAAGCGCGTCGATCGTGTGGACCGAAAGTCCACTTGATCGTCATCAAGAGCACGTGTGCTAAATGGAGTTGTTGATCACGTAAGTGAAACATTAGATGCTTTGAATTAATCACAAAATCGATGCATCGTGGGGCGATGCGTTGACTTATCACAACGGTCCGATTGAAATCGGACCAGCAAAATCAAAGGAGGAATGTGGGCCCGCATCGTGGGATCGTGGGTCACCAAGCTTCATCAGATCGAACGGTTGTCGATTCTCATAGAGATTTCTTCTATAAAACGATGTTCTTCTTCTCCTTATATCTTAACTTTTGATCGAATCGTGAGGCAATTAAGCAATTTTTTGAGGAAGATCTTGAGTTCATAACGATTCCCCTACATTGAGACTCAGTCGCGATTTGATTGGAGAAGGACTCGTCATGATTAATCGTTGGATTTCGATCGAATTCTCCCCTTGAACTTTGAACGTCCGCCGAGGAAGAAATCAAGCCAATACTCTTCAATCCGCGTGAATTAAAGCCAAATCTTCATGGAAATTGGGTTAGCAGCAAGAATCGATCATTCATCTTGCGATAATTTGTACTTAGATTAGATTTAGATCGTTAATTTTGCTTTTAAAGTCGATTTGTTCTTCATTTTCGCCCAAATTTGGTTTAGATTTTTTATGATTTTGAAATAAGAATATCTCCCTGATCTTAACTCCAAATCACTTGATTCTGGTTTCATTGGATTCCTCATTTCATCAGCTTTCCGTGGATAGAAAATTCTTAAAATTCCATGATCATTTGGCCCCTCAATTTAATGTTTGACCAACCACTATTCATTTTCAATCTGAATTTGGGCGTTGACTTGCAGGATCAATTACTCTTAAAATATAAATTAGAATTTGACGATTTTAGTCTCTTTGGAATCCTCTAATTTTTAGCTTTCTACTAATATATCAATTTCAAGATTTGGATATCATTTGGTTAGTCAATTTGAAGATGTTCACTTAAGTGTTTATTTCGGGATTTTTCTGATCTTCAATTTTCAATAATTCATAATAAATCCAATTCTTATTGAAAAATCACCAATTTTATATCAATAAATTCTATTTTCTATGTAGATTCTGAATATTTAACTTTCGTAATCTTCTGATCTCTTTTGATTATCTGATTTTAAAGAAAGTCAACTATTGATCAAAGTCAACGCTTTGACCTTGACTTTTGATATTTCTTTGTCAAATCAGAGGTCTTAAATCTTAAAATATCCTATCTAATATATTTATATTATTTCTATTCATAAAATATTTATTTCCACTTATTTAAAACCCTAATTAAACCTAAGATTGACTAAGTCAACTCATCAACAAAAGTTAATCGTGTTCTTTGTAGATCGACTTGATACTTACACTATAATTAATTTTATATCTTTGTTATTGTGAGTTCGGAATTATAAATTTTTGTTTGACCGACGTTTGGGTGTTTTAACAACCGCATAAAACGCTTTGTCATGGGTACTGTAGCACCCGCTGAGTAGGCGCCTTGCGGTGCACAAAGGTACGCGGGACGAGCGCCAGTGCGTGCACGTAGCACGCAGCCTCAACGGGTACTATAGCACCCGCTGAGCAAGCACCTGCGTTGCACGCGTGGCGCGTGTGTCGGTGGGGCCCCGCATGCCAATGTGCACACATGCCGACACACCTCAGCGGGTACTGTAGCACCTGCCGAGATGCGCACTATGTGCGCATCATGGCACGTGAAATCACCAATTTTTACGCGCCATGGTGCGCACTTGGCGGAATGGTGGCGCATAAAAATTTAAGTAGATTTTTATTCTCTTTTTTGCCCTATAAATAGGAATAGAGAACTCCCAATCGTTTACCGAAAGACCAAAACCGACACCCGTCAATGTTGAAAAACTGGGCAAACCGAAGTCCAGTTTTCTTCTGGTGTCAGTTTCAGTTTGGGGTCTTTGGTGGAATCGTAATTTCTCTCTGCTATGATAGGAGAGAGAGAGAGGTAGAGCGAGGGATGGAGGGATGGAGGGGGAGAGAGAGACCCATAGAGATAGAGATAGAGAGAGGGAGGGATGGAGCGAGAGGGAGAGAGAGTGAGAGAGGGAGGGAGATAAAAATTTTTGCAGTGGAAAAGTTTTTCTTATTCTGCCCTACAAGAGAGAGAGAGGGTGGCGAAAGGGAGGACAAGAGGGGGAGAGAGAGAGGGAGGGAGAGGGGGGAGAGACAGAGACAAAGAGAGGGAGGGACAGAGGGAGAGGGAGAGAGAACGAGGGAGGGAGGGAGGGCAGAGGAGGAGAGACAGAGGCACAGAGAGAGGGAGGGACGGAGGGAGAGGGAGAGAGAGAACAAGGGAGGAACGGAGGGATGGAGGGGAGAAGGACACAGACACAAAGAGAGGGATCGGGGGGAGAGAAAGCGAGGGACGAACGAAGGGATGGAGAGCAAGAGACAAAGACACAAAGAGAGGGAGGGACGGAGGGAGAGAGAGAAAACAAGGGAGGGAGGGAGGGCGGAGGGGAGAGACAGAGACACAAAGAGAGGGAGGGCAGAGGGGAGAGACAGAGACAATGAGAGAGGGAGGGACAAAGGGAAAGGGAGAGGGAGAGAGAGAGCGAGGGACGGATGGAAAGGGAGAGGGAGGGAGAGAGCGAGGGACGGATGGAAAGGGAGAGGGAGAGAGCGAGGGAGGGACAGAGGGGGAAACTGGGAGAGAGAGAGAGAGCGAGGGAGGGATGGATGGAGACGGAGAGAGAGAGCGAGGGAGGGACGGAGGGCGAGAGAGAGAGAGCGAGGGAGGGATGGACGGAGAGGGAGAGAGAGAGCGAGCGAGGGAGGGGGAGGGAGGGAAGGAGAGAGAGAGCAAGGGAGGGACGAATAGAGAGGGAGAGAGAGAGCGAGGGAGAGAGAGATGGGGAGGGAAGGATAGAGAGAGAGTGAGGGAGGGACGAATAGAGAGGGAGAGAGATGGGGAGGGAAGGATAGAGAGAGAGTGAGGGAGGGACGAATAGAGAGGGAGAGAGAGAGCGAGGAAGAGAGAGATGGGGAGGGAAGGATAGAGAGAGATCGATGGAGGGACGAATAGAGAGAGAGAGAGAGCGAAGGAGGGAGAGATAGTGAACGAGAGAGAGTGAGGGAGGGATGGACGGAGAGACAGCGAGGGAGAGAGAGAGGGAGGGAAGAACAGAGAGGGAGAGAGAGCGAGGGAGAGAGAGATGGGGAGGGACGGATATAGAGAGAGCGAGGGAGGGATGAACAGAGAGAGAGAGAGAGAGAGAGCTAAGGAGGGAGAGATAGTGAGCGAGAGAGAGCGAGGGAGGGATGGACGGAGAGAGAGAGAGAGAGGGAGGGATGGGACGAAGAGAGAGAGAGCGAGAGAGGGAGGGAGAGAGAGATAGGGGGAGGTAAGGAGAGAGAGAGTGAGTGAGTGAGAGAGAGCGAGGGAGGGAGAGAGAGAAAGAGGGAGGGAGGAACAGAGAGAGAGGGGGAGGTAAGGAGAGAGAGAGTGAGTGAGAGAGAGAGAGAGAGGGAGGGAGGAAGAGAGAGGGAGAGAGAGCGAGCGAGGGAGAGACGAACAAAGAGAGAGAGCGAGGGAGGGAGAGAGAGAGAGAGCGAGGAAAGGAGAGAGAGAGAGAGGGAGAGGGAAGGGGGAGAGAGAGTGAGCGAGAGAGAGAGAGAGGATGAATGGACGCGAGGGATGAGAGAGAGGGACGGGAGAGAGAGAGTGAGAGGGAGAGGGAAGGAGGGAGAGAGTGGGCAAAAGAGAGGGAGAGAGACAAGAGAGAGGGAGGATGAGAGGGAGAGAGATGATTTCTTGAAATTATATTATTCTTTTTCCCTAACTATATTTAATAGTTAAAGTTTATCTATTTAAGCCTTTTATCTTAAATTATTGATGTATTCTATTGATGTTATTAGAAAGTGTTAATTTCTGATCATTTGTTTGTGAAATATGTTATATATATAGATAGATAGATATAAATATGAATAGTGGTGTCACAAATTTTTTTAATAATTTATGTTTAATTTTAATAATGTTTCACCAAAAATATAGGTTTAACTAAACCGACACCGAAAAGTACTGTCACCGATACTAAACCGAAGTTAGGCATAGGTTAGGTTCTCACAAAATACCGGTACTGACACCGGAACCGGAGAACCCGAAGTAGGAACCCTTAGACCGTCTGCAATGGCATCTGAGCATTCTTTTATACCTTTAGAGGGTTGTATGTGAATTTTTTAGTGTTTTAGTGGATTTTCTATCTTTTCTTCATTCTTCTTCCTCTTTTGAGTGTGTGAGTGACACGGTGAGTGTGCTCATCATCTTCTTGAGGTGCTTCTTAGAGTGATCATGATGTAGCCCAGAATGTAGCGAAGGAGCCCATTTTCTACTATTATGGACAAGTTAATATTAGAAGCCCATTTAAAGCTTTTTAAGCCAAGGGAGAATCCCTAAGATTTGACACATTTATAAAAAATTCTCTTAGTGACCACAAATATTTATGATATGCCTTTGAATTTTCAAATATCTTTCTGGAGAGGCCTTTTAAGGCCTATAAGATTTACTTTTTCTTTTGTCAATTCTGTTTCTAACAAGGGAATTTTGTCAATTCCCTTGTTACACTTTGAAGATATAATCTGAAGTTTGCCATTTTGAGAGCTCTGGTTTTTTTTCTGATTGTTAGTTAATTCTAGATTCAATGGTCGAAGAAGTTAGTTCGGTGGATTCAGATACTAACTCTTCCATGGAGCCCACCTTGGAGTAGAAAAGCGCGAAGAAATCGGACTCCAAGCCGGTTGAGTCAGGTGGATTTGTACCCCAAAAATGGAGTCTTGTAGAGAGGAGCAAGCTTTGAGACCGTCGTCAACAAAGGAGGAGATGAGGGAAGACCAAGAGGGGATATCTGGTTGCGGCAATTCATCGAATAGTTGGGAGGAGAAGCTAAGAAGCCCGCAGCGGGCGTTTGAGGTGGAGAATGATGACGTGGCCAGAGAGAGGAAAGAGGAGGCCCGATTAAGAGAGGTGGGCGTGAATCTGGGATGGATGAAGGAGGGCGAGGGGTTTCGGAGCGGCGGCGGCGCAGTGGCGGAGGAGGCCCGCGAGGGTGGCGGAGGGGCTCGGGAAAGGTTATGAGGTGGAGAGTTTCGTTCAGCCATGGCAGGAGAAGAAGGTCGATCTGGTGGTGGAAGAGTCAGCCTTGGAAATTTGCAGGAGGCGGCGGCACTTCATTGCCCCATGACGGCCATGATCTGGTGGTGGAGAAGTGCAGGGGATGATGCTAGAATATCGTCTATTTTTCCAATTTAGGGCTCGGTCGTGAACACCGAACACAAACGATGCTTGATTCGCCATTTCCGTGGGGAAATCGATTTTCTCGTTCACATTCATTCGTTCTCTCTGTTACTTCTCTCTCTACACCTCTCGATCCCCATGTTCCAGAAAATTGCATGGCCTGTAAGATTTTCATACTGCGTGAAAAATGCAAGTATTATCAACGTGAAAAAAATACCAGGGCTTTGAGATTGACGGAGTTCGTGAACTTTCGGGGGAGGAATTTCTCTTTCAATCACACGAGCAATGAGAAATCATCACGAGAATTCCACCGTTCTACAAGAAAAACTAAATTTCAATTTTTTTAATGGCGCAGTGGATGAAAAACAGTCTCCACGTATTATTTAAACTTCCCGTCTAGTTTTTCTCTCGTCTTCTCTCTCCTCCCACTCTCCTCTGTCCTCTCTCACGTCGTTCTCGGCTCAGCTGTCCCCGCTGAGCCGTCATGGCACGCCGGCCAACGACAGAAAAGCCTGGAGCTTTAATGGCTGTTTTCTTTTACTCTCTCTCTACAATTCTCTCTCTGTTTCTCTCTCTACTCCCTACGCTAGGCGGACCAAAGTTCCGCAGGCTCACGGCTCCGTCGTAGCTCTTTCTGGAAAACTGGGTTTGTCCAGCGACAAGAATGTTGCGGCTGTGGTCCTCTCTCTATCTTTCTCCTCTACTCTCTCTCTCTCTCTCTCTCTCTGTGCAAAATATCCGCCCTAATCTATCCAGTGGTCCAACTGTCTTCGTTTTCCCCCCTTATCTTCATTCTCGCAGAGGAGAGATAGAGAGACCTATGTCTACCCTTTGAAGCTCTCTCTCTCATGATGGTGGTTCATGAACGGAGAGAATGAGAGACACAGAGAGAGAGAGGAGGAGAGATAGAGAGACTTATGTCTACCCTTTGAAGATCTCTCTCTCATGATGGTGGTTCATGAACGGAGAGAGAGAGAGAGAGGGAGAGAGAGATTTTCTACCCTTTGATCTCGCTCTCAGTCTCATGACGGCGGTTCATGAACGGAGAATGATAGAGAGAGAGAGAGATGGAGAGAGCATGGATGCATGAATGGAGGTGATATTGAATTCTTTGCCCTCTCACGCAGGTCGATTGCTTCAGTAATGAGTCCATGGATAAAGCCCCTCTGTACCCCCATTAAATGGACGGTCCAATGCTGTCCACGTCGACGTCCCATCATCCGTCGATCGACAAAGTCAACTGCCCCCCTTCCTAGTTCCTTCCCTGAAACGTCCAAATACACACACATTTATATATTTAATTTTTATCATTTTCGACGATCACTATTTCGCCACGTCATCAGCCTTTAGCCTTGGACGGTTCAGATCTGCGCATTTTCTGATAGAATTTGTTGAAAACAATCGGGTCAGTCAACACCCTCGCTTCACAGTTCCTTCCCTGCAGAAACCTCCGACATTGACGCACACATTTATATATTATATTTTTTTATCATTTTCGACGATCATTATTTCGCCACGTCATCAGGCGTTTAGCTTTGGACGGTTCAGATCTGCGCATTTTCTGGTAGGATTGGTCGAAAACAGTCGGCTGAGTCAACGTGGCCGATAGCCGGACGTCAAGGTGGGTGAGCGCCGGTTCATTGAACGGTCAACGGCAATAGGCGGCAGACTGTATGACTGCCACGTGGACTTCCTCGAATTTTTCCTATTCTTTTTTAAAACAACTCCGATATACAATCATTAATCGACGGTCAGGAGAGATCAAGAGCCGCAATCGTGACCGTAGGTTCCTAGTCTTTATATTCCTTAAATTCATTCTTTCTCTTTCTATCTCTACTGTTTATTCTTTTTCAGTTCTTCCTGAAATTTACAGTGAGAAGAAGAGAAGATGAGAGAGAAAGGAAGCGGATGAGAGAAGACGGCGGAGAACTGTCTGCCCCGTCCAGATCGGCTCCGCTTTTTCTCTCCGTAAATTTGTCTTCTCTTTCTCTCTCTAAATCACTCTAGATTGATTTGAAAAGTCTCAGCTTGTGCTGTTCCTTGGATTTTGATTTGAAAATTTCGTAGTTTCTCATTTTCTGGTGCTCTCTGCTGAAAGTGGGGGATTGAGTTTGTGGAGTTGACCTAATCATGTATTTATTCTGGAATTGAGCGGATTATTGGTTCAGATCTGAGTTAATCAGGGGATAGCTCAATTTGAATAATTGGATCTCCGTTATAAACAGTTTTGATGTGAAGAGGAAATGGAGGATGAAGTTTATTGCCGCCAAAGTCAGGAGGAAGAAGAGGAGCCACAGTTCTATGATGCAAGAGATGATATTTCTTCTTCATCAGAGCCGTCTTCAAGTAGTCCTTTGCCATTTCAGCTCTCGATCCATGCTTTAGATCTCCAATCAGGATTTTTCGGTGGAAAATTAGACAGCGTGGAAGAGCGGAGGCAGAGATTTATGGCATGGATGCTATCTAATTCCATGTTCAGTCCACGGGCAGATCTCAGAATTTTCTTGAAGGAAGATGAAATTGTGAAATCCGGGGAGATGAGTACTTCTGGTGATACACCTCGTGGTTTGCAACAAATTGGTGTTGTTGAAAGGAAACATCGTCACATTCTTGATGTTGCTCGCACTTTTTTGTTTGAAAAGGGGTTTCCTCATTCTGAAAAATCAGGCGAGATGATCGAGTCTAGTGATTCGTCAGTCTCTGAACACCGGAGGATTACAGATCCAGGAAATGAAAAAGTACTTATTACTAATTCGAGGACAAATTCTGAGGAGGTGCCGATTATTAGGAGGGAGGATAATCTCTCTACGAGCTCTAGGGAGTCTACAAAATGGAGAAGAAATAAGTGGCTTAGAAGATTTGGTATCGCTGCTTGTATAATGGACGGAGAGAAAGAGGAAGATTCAGAAATTTCGTCTTCCTCGAAAGATTTATTTTCCAAGAATCAAATCCACAGAGTGAAGGTGCGTCTCTACAGAAAACCTTCCAAGGAATTTTCCGGAGTATTTTCTAGCCAGGAGATTAGAGCTCACAAGGGAGCAATACTGGTGATGAAATTCAGCCCGGATGGGAGGTTTTTAGCTACCGGAGGAGAGGATGGTGTTGTTCGAGTGTGGTCCATGATGACGCACCAAAGGAACTTTGAAGACGATCTTTTATCCTTATACTTATCTCCCAATAATAAATCTGATCCTTCTCCCATCTACATTGAGAAGGACGAGAAGCTAAGATCATGGAAGATTATGAGAAGAAACCAGGATTCTGCTTGCATTGTTATTCCTCCAGACATCTGCAGAATCTCAGAGGAACCAATACAGGAGTTTGTTGGACATTCTGGCGAGATTCTTGATCTCTGTTGGTCGAAGAACAATGTTGGTACTTTTTCTCAGTTGAGATTTTGCTATAAGGGTAAACTTCTTAATGGAGAAGGTTGTCAATTTCAGGTTCTTCTATCCTCTTCTATGGACAAGACTGCGCGGGTATGGCAGGTTGGGAGTGATTCCCCTGGGAAAATTTTCTCTCATGGAAATTATGGTGACTACTTGTACACTTTGAAAATGCCTTCTTTTTCTTCACACACTCTCTGTGTGTCTGTGTTTACATATCTCTTATTCAATTTCCCTCCCGCTCGCTCCCCCTCTCTCTTATTCTGTCTCTATAATGATTCTTGTTTTCTTTCTCTCTCTCACTCTCTCTGGTTCTCTTCCCCCTCCCTTCTCTCCATTCATCTATCTATCTATCCTATTCTCTTGCCCTACCTCTCTTATTCTTCCTATAAAATATACAGTTCAGTCGATCAACCCATCCATCTATCTTTTGTAATACTTGTCAACCTCTCTCTCTTTTCGTTGTCTCTGTCTATCAATAT
Organism: Lemna minuta; assembly: GCA_024174645.1. NCBI lineage: Eukaryota > Viridiplantae > Streptophyta > Magnoliopsida > Alismatales > Araceae > Lemna > Lemna minuta. Next base: position 19,410,605 of record CM044103.1, read on the forward strand.
ATCTTTTTCTCGTGCTCTTTGTCTATCTCTCACTTTCTCTGTATATAATCTACTATCTAACCGATCTACCCATTCATCTACTATCCATCTATTTATTGTATTGCTTGTTGACCTCTCTCGATATATATAGCATGTTCTCTAGCTCTCTTCATGTGTCTCTCATATTCTCCCTATAAAATCTTTTATCCAATTGATCTATCCATCCATCCATCCATCTATTGGATTTCTCTCTCTCATTGTCTCTCTCTATCCGTCTATGTTTTTCTCTTGCTCTCTTTTTCTTTCTCCCTTATTCCCTCTATGAAATCTACTATATTATCGACCTACCTGTCCATCCATCCATTAATTGTACTGCCTATCAACCTACATCTCTCTCTCACCTTCTCTGCCTCTCATACTGATGTTTTCTTTGGATGCAGTCACATGCGTTCAGTTCAATCCAGAAGATGAGAGCTACTTTATAAGTGGTTCAATTGATGGCAAAATTCGGATCTGGGAAATATCTAGCCGCCATGTTGTCAACTGGATCGATGTGAGAGAAATTGTCACTGCTGCATGCTTTGATCCTAATGGCAAGGTTAGTTTTCTTGAGAGAGAAAGTTGACTTTTTCAAAACCAGTAGAAGCAAAACCATCAGTTCCCTTTCCATCTGACTCTTCAGGGAATCGTGGTTGGAACGATCTCCGGTCGCTGCCTCTTCTATGATTCATCAGGTAGAGAGAATGATTTCTTGAGAGATAAAACGATTTAATGCGTCTGACCCATTCTATTTTCAGGTCCTCGGCTAGAGCTGGTCTCTGCTGTTCTCATCCAGGGCAAGAAGAAGTCTGCCAGTAACAGGATCACTGGCTTTCAGGTGCCCTTTTTTCTCCAGCCCAATTCCTCTCTTTCTCGCGCTAAAATGGCTGACTCGCGTGACGCTCTCTCTCCTCCGATTCTCAGTTCTGCCCTACCGACTCTCGCAAGCTTCTTGTCACCTCCTCCGACTCTCAAGTCCGGATCTTGGAAGACCATGCTGTCGTCTGCAAGTTCAAAGGTAATTCTAGAGAGAGAAAGCTTCCAACATTGACTAAAGCATAACTCATTCATAATCATGGAAAACTTCCGAGGTAGATCTAGAGAGAGAAAGCTTTCCAGCATTGACTAAATAATCATAATTCGTGGATACTCATGAGAAAATTCAAAGCTAGGTCTAGAGGTAGGAAGCTTTCCGTCATGGACTGAACCGTGATTCACTGATAATCATGCTCAAATTCAAAGGTAGCTCTACAGAGAAAAACCTTCCCGACATCGAATGAAGCACAGATCACTGATAATCATGCAAAATTTCAAAGTTAGGTCACAAGAGAGAAAGCTTCCCAGCATTGACTTAAGCATTTTTTTATTAATAATCATATCCATCTTCCGATCTTCGAATTTGTTTTTGACGAAGGCATGAAAAAACTATCTAGAGAGAGAAACTAACGAAATCATGAACATGAATCATTTTCAGGCATCCGGAATTCAGGGAGCCAAATTTCAGCGACATTTACTGAAGACGGGAGATACGTCGTTTCAGGCAGCGAGGACTCCCACGTTTACATATGGAACACGGAGGGCCGGAAACGTGGCGCGATCGCCTACGAGAAGTTCCCGGCGGCGGGTTCCTCGATCGCCGTCTCCTGGCCATTGATCTCGCCGCCGGCGACTCTTCGGCGACTGTGCCTCTCCTTCTCCGGCGACTTCTCCCCCACGCAAAACTCCTTCTGTGAATTCCTCAAAGGCTCTGCCACGTGGCCGGAGGAGAAGCTACCGGCGGTGGCCCCCCTGGGGAAGGCTCAGAGGAAGGCGCTGCGGCGGAGCTTGACGACGGCGCCGCCGCACGCGTGGGGGCGCGTGATCGTGACGGGTGGATTGGATGGGCGTCTCAGATCCTTCCACAATTATGGGCTTCCTGCTCAGGCCTAAGATAGAGTCCTGGACCAAGAGTGTATGTAAGCGAGAGCGGTCCCGATGGCTATTCTTTGGCAGGCGGCGGAGGGTCTAGAGAGAGAGAGAGTAGGGCGACGGAGGGCTGTCTAACTGTGCAGGTTAGAGAGAGAGAGGAGGGGAGAGGGTGACGGGTCCAAGATAACTCTGTCTTCTTCTCGTTTTGCCTTTTTGAATGGGAGGTGGTCGCCATTAATATCCATTCTTTAATTGGTTTGTACTGTTGAAATGAAGAGTACGTGTTCCTCTCTCTGACGTCCATCTAGAGAGATAAAGTCATGAAAAGTCTGAGAGTATCAGCGTCGTCCAAGGCGTTTGGGTCCAGCTATTGGACGGTGGATCTATCATCTCATCTGGTATCCAATAATGTCCCGCCATATCTGTCCAATAATGTCCTCAGTATGGGAGGGCAATCACTTGGCCAATCAAATCGCGTCAAAGTTTCTCTCTCTCTCTCTCTATTTGATTTTGCTTTCAATGTTCTTTCTATTTCTCCATGTTGCCCCATTTATTTCTCTCTCTTGAGTCTGTCACTTCACTATATCACTTAAATAATAAAGTTTGAGAATTCATTTTCTTGGTTTATTGATATTTATGAAATATTATATTAATTAATTTTATAATTAATTAATTAATTTCTCTCTCTCTCTCTCTCTGATGATCAGTGCATTGTTCTCTAGAAATGAGTCCATCTCTTTCGCTTGAATCATTTTCTTTCTTGTGATCAAGCCCTCTTTGATCAAATCTCTCTCTCTCTCTCTCTCAATACCTCTTTTTCAAGCTGCAATCAGACCTCATGTGCAAACTGTGATCAGACCTTGCTCTCTAGCTTGAAGGACTCGACAATCTCTTTCTTGGCTACTCAAATAGACCTTGACACTCTCTCTCATGGTTTTTGTTAATGACCTCTATGCTCTCTCTTGGCGGCTGAAAACGAGCTACAAAAACTAGATCAAATCATTTCACATAGTTTTTTTTTTCCATCTTGGGCTAAGAAATATGGGTTGGTTTGAAACCTTCAAAACCCATGGTGAACTTAGTAGATATCGCATATTGAGATTCAATTTTAGGAATCCATTTTCACTCAAGTTTAGGAATCATTTTCTTTCAAGTTCATAAATCCGTCCATTTGCTTTAATTTTTAGAAATTCAATTTTAAGATTAAGTTTTAGAAAACCTTTTTGTTTAATTTGGATTTTTAGAAAATGATTGCATGGTCAATTTCATTCTCTCAAGATAAATCTATTTTGACCTATTCTAATTTTATTCTAGTGGTTCTAAACCTAACATTTGACTATTTTTTAAATCTCATTTGTGGAGGTCAGTTTTTGAACTTAAAAGTTTTTATAGAATCAAAAATCATTTCTATTTTGATTAGACTCTAGGTTTCTTCGTATCATTTTGATTTCATATTTTATCCAAACCATTTCTTAGGTCTGATTTCATGTAGATTAAGGTTTGATTTCACATCAAATTTGGGTATGTTTAAAGATAATTTATTTAGATCTGATTAGATTATCTTTATGTCATTTTTGTATCTGACTACGGTTGATTTAAAGTCATTTTTTTGTTTGATTACAAATTTTTTTATTTTTTTATTGCACATTAATTCTAGGTTTGATCGATATATTCACACACAAACAGGGTGTGATTAGATATCTATTACGTTTTTTTTCTTTAGATTACTTTGTAGGTTTCTTGATGCAGTCCAAGATAGAGCCCAAGAGCCCATTTTTGATAAAGTTGAGAAAGTCCACTTCAATGCCCACTTAAAGCTTATTGCACTAGGGGAAAATCTCTAGGAGATAACAATATGTGTAGAAGGTCACCTAATCTAACACAAATATTTAGTGTCAGATCTACAATTGCTAGGATTTGCAGAACGTTTCTATTGAGGCCTACTAGAACCTAGAGCTTCCTCTTTTTTTCAGTTTTTTCTCTACTATATGCATATTATTAGAGTTATATTTCAAAGATTTTGAGGTGTCCTCTGAAGGGTTTTGTCCTTTGAATGACCCTTCACTTTTTGAGGCCTATATAATACATCCATTGTAATCCTTGAAGACACAATTGAAACTATTCTCTTTTTATAGCTTTGCTTTCTTGCTTCTTAGTGCTCTTCTTGTTTGAGAGTGCTCTAGTACTTGTGGATTCAAGAACAACCCCTTATAGATTCAAGGGTTGAAGAGGTTAGTGTTGTGGATTTAAGATCTAACTCTTCTAGAAGAGCCAGGCTTGTAGATTCAAGTCACTACTTTGCATTTTTCTCGTGCTAAGGCTTCATCCTCTATGTAGGATCTCATTAGGTTTGATCTTGGATTCGTTGGTGATTAGGATAAAGAAATTGGTGTTGTTAAAATTGATTCTACTTAAAGTGCTTGAGAATATACTCCTATAATTTTCTTACTATAGGTTTCTAGAAATTTGTTTGTGCAAAAGTTATTTTAGAAATAAAAAATAGTATAGGCATATTAAGAATCATCATTTTATACACATATCGAAATGTTTTTATTTACATTTAAAATCATTTAAGGGTCATAAAAAATTCAAGTGGATAGACGATGATAGTCAAAGTTAACTTCAAAAAGTTCAAACCATCAGCTAAAAGTCTAAGTCAACTCGACATTTATTTATCTTAATCTAATAATCTTTTGTTTAATAAATTTTGGATATTTTATTATCGCTTTATATTGTGTGAGTCATAGGAATTGGGAGTACTTATGTTCACTCATATACATTAGGTTGAGTCTTACCCGAGTGGGTAAGAGGGAGATTCTTTTGTGAATTATTTTTATACCAAGGACGAGTCTAGGAAGTGTTGGGATCTGAGGTTGATAAGACTTCCAAAATTTTGATCAAAACATTGAAGGCATTGAAATACATTGAATAAAACATTCAAAAATACTAAGACACCAAGAATCAATGATTCTATCATCTAGTATATATTAGAATCCATACCTACAAGGCTCACTTGAATGAGTTTTTAAAGTTGTTCAAGTTTCTAGCCTTTAGCGGTATTTACACGATTGCTAGAAAGTTGAATTCTTTCAAGTCTTATATGGGCACTTAGAGTTATGCTCATTGTCCCTCTATTTATATTTATTAATTGTGTGAAATTTTTACAAAAACACTTATAATTATGGCTATATTCACCAACATCCGTGGACCTTATGTGTGTGACCCTTTAGGTCCATATATCTCCCTAGTTAATAACTCTATAGATCAAATAAATCTTTATTATTCAACCTTATTAATTATTTGTATCAATATATAGATTCATAAATTAATGATGTATTTAATCTAATTGACAAGTCAAGTTGCCAGCTTGTTAGAGGCCAAGCTACACCACATGCCTTATGAGATATGAACTGTATGTAACTCCCCTATGAAACCTTATAATCATCGGTTATCATGTACGTATAATCCTTCATTTAAGAAAGACTCATAAATGACTTAGGTTATGGTCAACTATCAACCATAATTGGTTACTCAACTTAGTATTAATATATAGAAGAAATCAATGAGAACTCCTCTGATATTTTTACTACCTTGGCTAAGGATTTTATCACATCTTATTCCTCAAGTCAATTTCCTCAAATACCGAGGGCAAACAACTCACATCTTGACCACACAATTATCTTCAAGGACTTTATGTCATATCCAATATATGACATTTTGGAGATCTCGTGGCTAGTGATAACATGCAATCTTAACATGATAAAACATGATTATTCATGCAATTTAAGACATAAAACATTACATTTATGTGCATGTTATCATACTTTGAGTGCATTTCTATCATTCTATGCATATTTATGTCATAATCTCAAAATGCACTAAATTAGGGTTATTTATGATAAATTAATGATAAATGATTTTATAACTCATCTTTACTTGAGATTATGAATGGTTTTTAAAGTTAAATAATGAGAGAAATCATATTTATGAACATTCATTTAATTTTCTAAAGTTAAAATCTTAAAGAAATGAATGTATCTTTGAAATATAAATTAAATCTCTTGTTATTTAAATATTTTTGAATTTTTTTAGAATGATAGATAATTAAATTTCAGATCCAATGAAAGAAATTTGGATTAATTTGGAGTTGTATTTTTAAAAAGATATGATTTTTTTACAATTTTTAGGGATTTTTCGGATTTTTTTAAAAACAGTTTTTTCTTATTTTTATTTTCGAATTTTTAATAATAAAATAAAATAAATAAAAAATTAAAAAATGGGCGCGGGGCCCGCGTGGATGCGACGTGGCACGCAAGGCCACGTGGCAGCGCCACGTGGACCCGCGCAGCGCGCCTACGTGGCGCGAATATATCTTATATATTATTATACTTATATATATAAAAGAGGTCTTTGTCCTCCCCTATATGGGGAGGGTCATACCCTTATAAACCGTCGGGTTATTTAAACCCGACGGTTTCCTAAATATACTCCGTGTGGGACTAATCTCCACACTCTATTTACCTGGCAGGTGACGTGGACGCGCGCTGAACGTCGGATCGAAGGCGGGATTAAACGACGAGCGTCGATCGGGTGGACAGACGGATCACCTGATTTGATCAAAGACACGTGCTAAATAGGAGAGTTATAACGGCTGGATCTTATGCGACGTGGCAGCATCTCGCGCGCCGATCGCGTGGACGCGCGGCGCACCGGAGATCAATCAAACACGTGCCTATTTAAAAGAGTTATAACGGTCCAGATTTGATCGCGCAGGGAGAATCATGACCGTCCGATCGCGATCTAAGGGGCGTTATTTGAAGCGTTTTTCTAAAGCGTTTCGTCAGATCAAATCTAGACCGTTGAATCACGATCCAAAGGGCACAAATCCAAGCGTTTTATAACGCAAATCAGAAGGACAAATCCGGAGCGTCGATTTGAGATCTGACGATCACGATATAAGGATAACGGTTCAATTAAAGGGCGTTTAATCTGAACCGTCGATCAAGCCTAACGCATTGATCGGACGGTTTCGCCCAATTTGGGCTATAAATTGACGAGTTCTTCGTCGTTTGTACTCATTCTTGAGAGTTTCGATCTAATTGACCTATCTATTTGCATTCTCTCTTGAATCTCTCTCTTGTAATCACTTCTAGACAAGATTCCGCGTCCACGGAGTGTTTATAAGAGAGATTTCGACGATCGAGCGAGGAGAATTTGTCTCTTGAACACCGATGTTCACGTTTGAATTCGCGGAATGAAGAGCCGTCGATCCGGCGATCAATTGGATCGATTTGATCGTTATCTCGGGTTAGAAAACAAGTTTAACCTCTTATCTATCGTCGTGTATCATCAATTTTAGGATTAGGACTTCAATTTAAGTTTAATTTCATTTCAATTTCAAGTGTGTTCTTCGCGATTCCGAAAATTTCTCTCTACTTCCATCTTTGATTTCTCCGTGATTACTAATCCAAATCGAGTGATTTTTTATTCCACGGATAGATCTTTGAGTCTTCTTTCTAAAAACACCATTTTCCCTAATTTCTCACCTCAATTCATCGTCCAATTTGACCAAATTCCAAAAGATATCTCGAAAATACCTAAATTCCCTGTGGATTCGACCCGTATTTACCATTATACCCCTCAATTCTCTCTTAATTCCCCAAATTGGTAAGTTCGGTATTATTTTTGACACGAGACCGTGTGAAATCGACGACCTCGCGGTCTAGTCTCGTCAGCTAGGGATTCGTCATTCATAATCAAAGCACGATCATCCATCCACAAGATTTATTTGGTGTCTTAAGTCAAAGAACCACATATACAACTATTATATGAATCAACCTAATACGTCCTTAAGAGATTCATACGGATCAATTTAATGAAATCTTCTTCAAAAGAGCAGCCCACTATCTCTCCTTAGTATTTTCACACCAATGGCGACATGATCAGCTATACTCATCATAAGAGTCGGATTACATAGTGCTATTCATTATGCATAATTCAATATCCTTATCAAAAATCTCACGAATAAGAATGTATAAAAGATATGTTCATAAAATAGTGATCAGTATAGTATGATCTCATCATAATTTACTTGGTCATTACATATACTCATGAACTTTATTGACAATATTACATAAGAATGACAATGAATAAATTTTATTTCATTGAACATAATTAAACAAGATATATAGAAGTGCGATTGGTTTGTAGGCCACATAATATCCATCAGGAAGTTGACTGTAAAGTCAAGTTGATGTGATTTGCTCTTTACCTTATAAGATCACGTAAGATCAGGATCGAGCAACCTACTTGGTGATAGATATTATGTGGGCTATAAGCTAAAATCATACTTCCATATATTTCATTTATATTCATTGAAATAAAAATGATTCATTTTCATTTAATATTGTATTCAAATATAAATACCATTCTTCTTGCAATGATGTGAACATTGGTTAGTCGATGAACTAGCTATAGCCTCACAAGACTAGAGCCTCATTCTCTATGTCCATAGCTGCCTTCTAAAGAGGTAACTTCAAAACTTCCTAGTGTGACTTGGGAATTGACACGATAGGTATGCTGTAATTCAGCATAGTGCACGAAAGGAGAGATAGGATGAATTGCACATGAGCGCTTAGCTTTGCAAAGAGTGATAGGTAAGTGAAGACCGCATGATGGCAATAGAATGGGCTGCAGACTTCTGCATGGGGTCGAGGAGTCAAAATGCGGAGGCATGGAGACTAGAATGGAAACATGAAAAGTGGTTCTAGATGTTGCATAAGTATCAAAGTAAGAGAGTCTAGGATGAAAGAGTGAAGTAATGGAGTAGGAGAGGAAGGTAGAGAGGGAAGTGGAGTTAGTGAAAGAGGAGGAGGGCTAACCATTGTGGATAAAAGGGGAGGATCCATTGGAGAAGAGATATCTAGAGAGGATGTAGTGGACAAAGGCACTGGAGAAGAAGCAAATGAGTTAGAGGATGTCATAGAGGAAGAGAAATAGTGGGTGGACTCAAAGAGGGTCATCAAAAGAGACAATGCACACTAGTTTAGAAGCTAGACACAAACACCCCTTTGATGAAATGTGATGCCAATTTGGATGTATTTGGAGTGTGATCATGAAAAAAGTCCACACAACCAAACACCCAAGGAGGCAAAGGCAAAATGATCACGATCAAGGTGGAGGTGATGAAGGGAAACTTTGATGCCAAGAGGTGAGGAGGGTTAGCGCTTAAGGAGGTAGGTAGAGTTAAGGAGGGTGTCAAACCAAAGCTAATAGGGAATCCCCATTTCTAGTAGAAGAGTGTGGGTCATGTCGAGAAGGTGGTGGTGTTTGCATTTTGACAAGGTTATTCTACTTGGTGGTGTGAGGACATTTAGTCTAATAGAGAATGTCACGAAAGACAGAGGTCTTATAGGGTAGTTGATAACATGCAATTTATACATGAATTTACATGATTATTAATGCAATTTAAAGCATTAAATATTCTATTTGTATGCATTTTATCATATTTTGAGTGCATATCTATCATTTTATGTAATTTTAGGTTATGATCTAAAAAGACATCATTTCAAGTATTATTATGCATAATTAAAAAATATAGCTTTATTCTCATCAATATTTGAGATCATAATTACTTTTTTCATGATTAAATGATAAGAGAAAATATTTTTATTTACACTCATGTATTTTTCTAAATTTATTTTCTAAGAGGAATGAGTGTATTTTTGAAATTAAAATTTATTCTCTTGTTATTTAAATATTTTGACTTTTTTATAATTATAGATAGTTTAATTTTTTTATCCAAAAAATGGATTAATTTAAAGTTATATTTTTAAAGTTATGAATTTTCTAATTTTTAAGAATTTTCTAAAAGAATAAAAAGAATAAAAAAAATTTTAAAAGAACAAATTTTTTTTTATTGTCGCGAGCTGATGTGGCACTGCGTCCCCACATGGCGTCGTGCGTATGCGTAAATGTGTTCGCACGTGTGGGCTTGTGTGCGCATGTGTGCACAAGAGTGATTAATGGGTTAAAGCATCCATTAAGGATAACGCTGACCCATTCACATCATGTATCTTATATACGCGTTCAATCTCATAATTTATATCATGTGGAACTATGTGCCTTTCTTTTTATTCGCATGTGACGTGGCGCAATGAGATGTGTCTGATCGGGCAATTTAATCGCGATTGTCTGATTTCCCTTACTCGCGGGGGTACGTGGTGGCATCTGATTAGGCGACGATTCGTTTTAAAGATGATTTAATCTCATCTGGAGAGTTATAATTGTTGAGATTAAATGCACCCGATGGACACGTGGACTCATCTCAATTGCTCGATGAAGATCGAACGGTGAACATAAAGCGACGCCTGAATCGACATTCTCAATTGCTCATCTCGTCTTCACAAGCGATGTGGCGAAATTTGAATCGATGTTCATCGTAGATCTAATGGACATGACTTACAGACAACGATTCACAAATCGACGTTCAATCTGAGCCGTTAATCAAAGACGAAATAACGCATCCTTCGGTTACGCCCAAAATCGATAATAAATTCAATTGTTCTTCGACAGAAAAACATGTTCTTGGATTTTCAAGAAAATCGAACTATTTAGACACCACAATCCTGGAATCACTTGATTTCTACTTCTCCTATCCTCATTTCCACGTCTAAGGAGTGTTTGAAATCAAGAATTGGTTGAGAGAATCGAAAAAAATCACATCTTGAATGCCAAACTTTGTTTTCGAAATCACGAAATGAAAATCCTTGAATCCGGTGATTAATTGGATCATTTCGAGTACAACTTCGGATCATATTGCGTGTTTTGACCTATTTTATCTTCCTTTAGCATTAGATTTTAACTTCGAATCATAGATTAGATTAATTTTAGTTTTAATTTCGGTTTGCATCTATTTTCGCAATCGATTTTCTTTTGCGATTTTAATCTTTGATTTCTCCGTGCATTTTAATCCAAATTCATTGATTTTTGATTATGTGGATTCTTATTGGAGTTATCTTTCTTAATATACTAAAATACCTAATTTATCACCTCAATTTATTGTCCGATTTGATCGAATTTGAAAGATATATCAAAATTTCTCGTATTTGTCCGTGAATTTGACCCTTATTCATCACTATACTCTTTAATTTGTAATTATAACTTTAGTTTTGGTGAGTTTGGAACTTTTTTTGACACAAGATTGTGTGTAATCAATGACCACACAAAATTGTTTCATCAGATCTCCAAAAAAAACTTAAGAGCATTGTGAGTAGAAAGAATTTTTGGTGTTTTGGAGTATTGAGTAGACATTTCGTGAATAAATTGATGAATGGATGGCAACACCTCAATAAAATCTTTTAGGAGATTTACCCAATAAGTATAATAGAAATCATCCACAAAGACTATATACTACTAGAATTCTAAGATTGATGGAGTATGGAAGGGTATTCACACATCAAATTGAACAAGATTGCGAAGATTTTTTTTTTTTTTGAGGAATAGAGTCAAGTCTAGAAGAGGAGGCAAAATGTTTGCCTAGTTGACATGACTCTCATACAAAAGGGGAAACACAAGTCCATTAAAGAGTTTGATTAAGCTTAGAGATGCTAGGGTGGCCCAACGTTTAATGCCATTGAAGGAGGGAATCAAACGAGGCCAAAAAGCAATCAAGGCCAATCAAGAGGTGGTTAAGAACAAGCTCGTATCTTTAAGCTTCATCAGCCAATCAAAATCCTCCCAAGAAATGATCATACTGACAAAAGACAAAGAGGATGCAACATCAATACCAGTAGAATGGGCAACCTCTTTAGGTTTGCCAAATTTGTGCAAACAATGATATGAGCGATGACTGATAACATGCATTTTAATACCTTTAATTATTTGTTCTTTAGTGATTTTAAAGCATAATTCACAACCTTTAATATTATCATGTTTTTGATGATTTTTTTATATATTATATCATATCGTTCATAAGCTAAATTTATGTCAAATTATGGTTTATCTTATACATACTTGACGTTTGACCTTTTTCATGCTAAAAAAGGATGACTTAATTACATGATTATTAATACAATTTAAGGCATAAAAAATTTCATTCTTATGTATATCAAAAAGAGTTATATTTTGAAAGCTATGAAATTTCTAAATTTTAGGGATTTTTCTCTAAATTTTCCTAATTTTTCTATAATTTTTATGAATTTTGTTAAATTTATTTTGATTTAAAATATTTTTCAAAATGATTTTATATGTGCCCCCTGATGTGGCAGCTGAAGTGGCAAATGTGCTTGCATGTCAGCACATGGCGACATCCATGCGCGCCATGTGGTGCACGTGTGTGCATATCATTAGTGCATTCAACTAGTGGGTAACCACCTTGTTTAGGGCATGAGCTAACCAAATATATGTGTCACCCTTATATACTTTACATTTCACCTTGATTTTTCTAATATAGGACTATTTGTGTTTTTATTTCTTTACACGTGACGTGGTAAGATGTGAGACGTTGGATTCACGGATTTAATCGCGATCGTTGATTTTCACTTACTCGGAGGGGTATGTGGTGCACTTTGAGCACCAATTCATGTCATAAAATCCAGGACGTCCATCAACGGAGTTATAACAGTCTAGATTCAATTCGCCCGATGGACTCCTATGAGAAATGCGTGACAGCATCGTGGGCGTCCGCTTAAGATCAAACAATGAGTGTTTCATGATGATTCTTATACACACGATGATACGGGGAAATTTGGACGCTCCATCTTAAAACCAACGGACACAACTTAAAAGCGTCGATTCGACTCAAAGCATTTCCTCTGGGCCATTGACTAAAGATGAAGAGAAAAATCAAATGGCCATGCCCAATTTTTATCTATTTATACCCCCTCTCTTCGACGATGAAAAGAATTCTTGGATGTTTCGATTAATCGAACCATTTGGACATCTTTATCCTTGAATCTCTTATTTTCTTCCTCTTCTAGACTCGTTTCTACATCTGAGGAGTATTTCAAATCAGGATTTCAGATGGATATTTTCAAGCTTGTATTTTCAAGGCTATGAGTGGGTTTTTTCAAGGGTTTTGTCCTTTGGATGATACTTCACTTTTTTAGGCCTATATAAGACCCCCATTATAACCATTGAAGACACAATTGTAGTTATTCCCTTTTGAGAGCTTTGAATTCTTCCTCTTGATTGTTCTCCTTGTTTGAGAGTGCTCTAGTGCTTGTGGATCCAAGAGAAGCCCTTATGGATTTAAGGGTTGAAGAGGTTAGTTTTGTGAATTCAGAATCCAACTCTTCTAGAAGGCCAAGGTTTGTGAATTCAAGTCACTATGTTACATTTTTCATGTGCTAAGGCTGCTTCAAATGGATAAAAACTAGATTCTTTTTTTTTTCAAATTTAATATAATTATATTTAAATTTACATTATCTAGAATATTTTCCTCCAAAAAATTGATACCAATCAATATTCTGGTCAAAATTGTAGTTTAGACCTTAAAACGTGATTTATTTTTTACACATTCTAAAGACGTAATAAAATACACTAAAGATGTTATGATAAAGATATTTTATAACTGCCTCAATGCAAAATTGGATTATTTTTTATTTTATACTTAATTTGGAAAATTCAAGAGTCCCAGCTCTACGGCACCAATGAAAACTATGGAGTTGTAGGCACATAATTTTGATTAAAATTTAAAGACTATGATCATTCAAATAGATAAATAAGATCAGAATTTACTCACAACCCACAAAATATTCATGATTCTTTTAAAATATGGAGTGTTCTTTTTGGCACTCTAATTCATAGAATTTTTGGGTAAATACAATTAGGTCCATGTTGGTGCATCTTCTTATCTTCCTAATTGCACTATAATCAAAGCTTCAACTAGTGTTTTTTTTATTGGAAGTATTTAAGGTAGCAATATTTAATATTATAAACTTATTTAAATGTACAGAGTTAGTGATGTTTCAACTTGGCTTTCTAGACTTAGATATTTGCTCTAAGTGTCCGAAAACCCAAAAACTGTCAAAAAAACATAATGGAAGATAATATCCACTTTGTAAAATGGGAAAAATCTAACATTTTTTTAATTATGGTCTATGTTAAAAGGATGTATTTCTAGGCCATACATCCATGTGTTCTAGAGAATATCATCAATGATTATCGAGAAATTTTTCTTTGGATCTAAAATGCAAAGGCAAGAAGTTATTCGTCATGTACTTTTTCAGAAATGGAATAGTAAATAATTACATCATGGTGATGTGTGTCAATGGAGACTATTCAATGGCTTTAAGAGTATTGTTTTTATAAAATCCATACCAACCAATATGACCTAATTAAATCAATTATATGCTGACAAAACTTTTCCAACACATGCATCCAAAAAAAACTTCTTGAATCAACACTAACTCCCTTAATCTGGTTGCTCACCAAACAAGTGACTACCTCTCTAAAAATCAAAGGGGGATATATCAACATCAAATCTAGAATTATGAAATCAGGGTTTTTTAATATGGTAAATATTTCTTATCTTCAAGAATAATTAAGGCAATTGATTCTCTTGAACACGCAAACCACAATAGAACACAACGTATTTATTTAAAAATTTGAATATTTGATTCTTTTTATGGTATCATGGCACTCTTCTAGTTGTCTACAATGATAAAAAAACATGATTAAATTTATTTTCATAGATCAATTTACAAGAACTCATTACCCATGTTGATGATGAAGGGCTATTCCACATGTTGACGGTGGCCTTCTTTCTAATGTAAAATCTCATCAAAGATATTTGAGGACAAAGTCATGCTTAAAGGGCCATGGAGTTCTTTCCGGTGAATCATGAACCAGCTATGGAAAGTTTGTGGGAGATTTGGAGCGTGAATGATCTTATTGAATCTTTCACAATCACTTGATATCTTTTCTTGTGAGAAGATATTATCGAAACTTCCTTGAAGAATATCAACGATAACTTCATTGGAATCCAGAATAATCTTTGGGTACAATGCTACATGAAGACTTACAAGATTTGATTCTTAAGATAGTCATGTCAAACTTTTTCTCTCCTTCCTAGATCTAAAGGTAATCTCCTCCAAGATAAGCCTTGAGAACATCTTCGATGGGAGGATTCAAGATGTTCTTGAGTTGATATTCTCCTCAAGAGTTTCTTGAGTAGATTTTTTAAGACAAGCATATGTTAATAAATATCACTTCAAAAAGGTTAGAACATTCAAGAAATATATAGGTCAATTAATATATTGGATTGGCTTCATGAACCTTCTTTATATGTATTAAATCATGATTATGTATTAAAAAGGTTTAAATCTCCTTTATATGTAACATTTTCATGAATTGAACTCAACAACCATGTTGATATTGGTTTTCAAATCTCATATCGGCTCAATAACGGGAATCATTAATGAGGTACATTTTCCCATTGAATAAAAGACTTACATGTCATTTATTTTATGCATGATCAATGTTTTTACCAATATAAACCAATATGAGTCAACATAGATTATAAATTTCTTTTGAGCAAAATGAATTTCATAGTCTAAAATTTTAGGGGCTCAAGAAAAATATGGTGATGAGTCATCATATAATTGAATTTAGTTGAAAAATATCAAGTGATTGCATTTAATCTTACATTGTAAGATAGATGGTATTGAATCATTCCCTGAAGTATTACAATGCTCCTTCACCATGCAGATGAGGTCCATGTAGACCTGATCTTAATGATGAGTATTGTTCCGGGACAGCAGAGGTGATGATCAAAATACAGGGAAGCTTGCAATTTTCCTAAAATGTTGAAAAGTTCTGTGGAAATAGTATGGGCTGTGAGAGGACATAGGCAGTTAATACTCCCACTTAGGAATCGCCGTGATCGTAATTGTTCATCGGCTGATTGATTGATTCGATTGATCAACCAGTGATGATCATGATCCGATCACTGCCCACCAATTGGACCCACTTTCTGATCATCTATTGATCTAGCGTGACTGATCTGATCATCATTCAATGATCATTGATCCGATCGACTATTGCCACTCGAAAACATGACAGAAGTTTAAATATATATATATAAAAACGATTAAACTGTCAAAAAATTGACAAAAATATCCTGCAATGCAATAGGATATCAGGTTATCGACCATCACTACCTCAGCGATCGATCTCTGATTGATTGCAATATCAATCACTCCCTCGTTAAGTCCATCAGCCTCGATGACAGATGAATTGAAAGGCAATTCAACATGATCAGCTATCCGATCGACATAGTGGTCAATGATCAGATCAACATCAGATCAGATCAGATCAGGTAAGAATGATCTGTTACAATCACCAATTGTCGATCCCTACCCCCACTCTCCATAACATTTATATCTTTTCTCTCCCACTACTCTATACCAACAAGATTTTAGAGGCAATCAGCATCGGTATTCAAGGAGAGAGATTCCCTTATATATCACTATTTAGAGGAGAGAGAGAGCTTAAATAAATTACAATTCTCAATTTAGAAAGAGAGAGAAAGAGTCCATAAAAACATCTCTCTTTCTAGAAAAAGAGAGAGAGAGAGAGGGGTTCGCGTGTATATATCACTGTGTAGAGAAGAGAGAGTCTAAATAAATATAAATCTCCTTTCAGAAGAGAGAGTTTCTATAAATATGTATCTATATACATAAATTATTCACTAGGAGAGAGAGAGAGAGAGAGCTCCAATAAATATAGAGCACAGTTTAGAAGAGAGATAGATAACCAGATAGAGAGAGAGAGAGAGAGAGAACCCATATAAATTATACACCAGAATTTAGGGGGATAGAGAGAGCCCATATAAATTTATATCACAATTTAGGAAAGAGAGAGATAGAGAGATAGAGAGAGAGAGAGAGAGCCAGAGAGAGCCAGAGAGAGAGAGAGAGCTCATATAAGTCAAAATTTGGAGGGGACAGAGAGAGAGGCTAGAAGGGCCAGAGATCACCCCACAGAGACTTTCTTGCCTGGCGATGCAGCAGGGGGTTTTTGCTACGGGTAACCACCACCCGCTCGAACTCCCCTTCAGCAGCATTACCTTTGCATGCACGACACACGTTCATGGCCACATGGCGCCCCCTACGAACCGGCGGGAACACTATCCGCCCCCATCCGCCGCCCATCCCTGCCACCTCTCTGCTGCCATCCTCCATGTCTTCAGCGGCACTAGCATCTGCCTCTTCCATGTCTGAAGGATATACAGTCATCCTTCTCTCCCTCAATTTCCCATCCTCATCATCAACAATGTCACTGCAATGATCAGCCTCATCATCATTATCAACAACAGTATCACCACCATGATCAGCCTCATCATCATTATCAACAACAGTATCACCACCATGATCAGCCTCAACATCATCATCATAATCATCAACAATATCATCACCATGGTCTGCCTCGTCATCATTGTCGTCATCTGTGAGGTCATGAACAAACAAAACCTATGAACTCTGAATCTATTATGAAAGGTTCGAGAGCGAGTCAACCCAGAAGAGATGAGATGAAAGATAATTATAATAAAGAGATAATATGTAGATGAAATTACCATCATAGTATGTGATATGATCATGAGCATCTCGCCTGGCTTGTCCTTCCAATGTGGCAAGATCCACACCCTCCAGCGGCCATGCTTCACTGCAGAAATTATATTTAATCTTTATTTCTAGGAGATTTTAAAAAAATTAGGGTAGTCTGCCTTGTGGGTCAACAGGGTTGACTTGACCCAGTCTTTACCTTGGTCTTCTTCCCCGTTTGAATGCTACATAGGAAAATTTCTCATCTTCAAAGCCACGCAATGACCCGCCGCCTTTGCAATGCTGCCAAGTATGATTTAATTACATAGAGAAAGAAATTGTTACAGACTGGAAACCTGCAGTTGATATTTTCATCAATGACATAGGACAAGAATCTCAAATACAAAGAACATGTAGTTAACACAAGAGTCAACTGACATATTTTTACTACGACTAACAGTAGAGTTATGATTCCACTGGACGAAGGAAAACTAAATAAAGGAAATCACAAAAAAGACAAGTAAATTGAGCAACATCTCAGCAATTAATGAGAACACAAAATCTATAGATAGCCACATCTTTTCCGCATGCAACCCATGATTGACTTCATATCCAGCCCACAGAAAAATCTATGAGCACAATAAAATTCTTGGAATCCTTGGAATCCCTAGCAGGAGTAGGTAGTATTCTGGGAGCACCTATTACAAGATTATAGCAGGATCACTTGAGACGGTGCTGCAAGTCCCAAAGCTATTTTTAAGGTTAGTAGCTGTACAAAAACTTGCAACCATTATCCATTACAAGATAATCTTTAATGGGCTGGAAAATTTTTTGCGTGATTAGGTACACAAGCTGAAGATTGAACGTGATAGATTTCATGATGTCTAGTATGATCTCCCTCTAACCAGTCCCAAAGGAGGGTTGCAGTGGAAGCTAGGGATTCCACGGAGGAACAAATGTGGCTGGCTCGTCAACACCTGGGACACCCTCCATACACTGTCTTGCATGGTTTGTTTCCAAAACCTAGGGGTGGTTTAAATATAGACAAGTTTGAATGTAAAACTTGTCAATCAGCTAAGTTTAAGAGGACTTCTTATCCTCCAAATACGATTCAAAGTTATTCACCTTTTGGTTATACACAGTGATGTTTGGATCCCAGTGCCACAAAACGATTCAAACAGTTCTTAATTTGCATCAATGCTGGTTCAGTTGGATCTATCTACTTAAAAATAAATCTGAGGTCACAATAGTGATGAAGGGGTCGACTCAGATGAAAAACGACAATTGGAGGTAGGAGTTAAGTGTTTTGAGACCAACAATGCACATAGTTTTGGTAATAAGGATTTATCAATGTTTTGAGAGCTAGAAGGAATTAAATATGAAACATCATGAGTCTATACTCAACAGAATGGGCTGGCTGAAAGGAAAATTGATTATACTGTTGAAAAATGTATAGTAATAATGCTCCAAAGCAATGCACCGAAGTATCTGCCGGGATACTCCATGATGATAGCAACCCAACTGGTCAATAGACTCCCACCCTGACTATTCATTGCAGGATGCCTTTAGAGGAACTTGATAGGGCCTTTCCTAGGATAAGATTAAGAAATGGAATACATTTACCTACTTACCATAGATTCCATGAAAGGAAAAAAGTGTTGACTGTCCATCACATGCAACCGAAAGACAAAACAGAAATTCAAATTGCAGAACCTACTGAAGACACGCCTGAAGAGGGATTGGGGGAAACTCTTAGGGAAAATCAAGATCAGGTGACAGAAGAAGGGCAACCCATTCATGAAAACTACAATCAAACTGAGGCAAAGACAATTCAACAAATACAGAGCATTTGGGCCAACCCAAAGCCTTAAGAAAAGGCATGTGATCATGTGTGAAGACTTCCCCAAACCCCAATCGTCAATTATATGAATTATTATAAAGTTTTGCCTGCTAATAAAGTATTCCTCACAACTCTAAATAATGCTAACATACCCAGAACACTGCAAGAAGCACTTTGACAGCCCCTTTGGAGGAAAGCTGTGGATAACAAAATGCATGCAATAGAAAAAAAATCAGACTAGGGAATTATCTTTACTTCCCTCGGGAAGAAAGCTGAAGGATGTGGGTGGCGGTAGTATTGAGAGATTAAAGGCAAGATAAGTAGCAAGAGGATACACTCAAACCTACCGGGATATGAATAAGAAAGCAGATCGCCCATAATGGTGAACTGCCATACAAGCAGAGGGTAACGAGACCAAGAAGATGGCCCATCGTGCCCTCCATTACCTCCACCTCACACATTTACAAACCACAATCCAACCAACTTCTCCACTTCCTGGATGACTCCCTCACTCGATACCGCTTTCCCCTCAAACATCACCTCAGTACGGTGCAACCATATGGCCCATAGAACCGCGAATCTTTTACCCCAATCTGCTGCTTGACCTCGCCTCCGCCTCCGCCTACCGGGATATATTATTCCGAGACTTTTGCCCCAATGGCAAAAATGAGCACTCTTAGAACTCTAGTAACCTTAGCTGCCAATTTAAACTGGAGAAACCCTTTTCTACATGGAGAAATAGATGAAGAAATATGCATGCAAATACTACCTGGGTATAATAATAGTAATACAAATAAACCGAGTAAATTAAACAGGAATTGTTTGGACTCAACCAATCCCCTAGATCATGGTTTGGAAGATTTACACAAGCTATGAGAAAATTGGGATATAAACTGTCTAATAATGATCATTGCTTGCTCTTCCTACATTTTGCTTCAGGGGAGCGACTATCCTAGTGGTGTATGTAGATGACATAAGTATAACTGGAAATGGCCAAGAAGAAGCCACAAGGTTAAGAGATTTCCTTGCAAAAAAGTCTGACATTAAAGCTTTAGGACCTCTGTAATATTTCTTAGGCCTTGAGATAGCTCGCTCATCTGGCGGGATTTTAATTTCCTAGCAGAAATATTTTTGACCTACTTGAAACAGGCCACCCACATTGTAAACCTAGCTCAACCCCTACTGAAACTAATTATAAACTGATGTTGAATGATGATGAAAATAGTGTTAATCTAACTTACTAATCTCTCTCCTACCCGTCCTCATATTGCATATTAAGTTCACATTCTTAGACAATTTATGCACACAATCCGAAGGCCTCACACTTGCACGCAGCACATAAGGTACTAAGATACGTAAAGGGCACAATGGGTTGGGCCAGGCATTTAAATTGACAAATAAACTCTCCATTGAAATATATACTGATTCTGACTTTGTGGGTTCTCTTCAGATCACAAGTCCACCAGTGGGCTGTGTACATTTCTCAATACAACCTTAATTATCTGGAGAAGTAAGAAGCAAAGTACAATTGCCAGGTAGAGAACTGAAGCAGATCCGAGAGTACAAATGCCCCTTTAGTCCTCTCAGCCGTGTTCTCTAGGGTTTGGATCTGAGAACACTGCTGCAATGTTCACTCAGAGCGCTTGAATGACAAGCATTGCAAAATAAGGGAATGCTGTCATATTGAAGCCCCCAGCGATCCTCATTGCTTTTTGATCTCCCAATCCGCTTGTCTGAGGGAGATAGTCACCAGCCCAAAAAAAAGGTGATGCCACCATGCTTGATCTACTGAACTGCAGGAAAATATGAAGTTGCCTGCTTCAGCAAGTCAGACCTGCAGATCATCAGAAAAGAAGAGCTGACAACATAGCAGTGGTGCTCAGAATGCTAGGAGAAGAGGAGGGAGGGGGCCAAGTTTGTCTCTCTTACTCTCTGTTTTTTTTTTGTGAAAAGAGGGAGGGGAGCACCTGAACTGGTGCCCCCTGAAAACTCTCTTACTCTCTGTTCTTTCTGATTTGGCATGAAAAAGAGACAACGTGGACGATCAAGGAGCAGCTTCAGAGAATCATCATATTTTTTCTGACTCTCCTCTATTACCAGTTATTTCTCTGTTTATCAGCAGAGAAGTGGACACTAGTGAGGGAGAAGCCAAGGTTGGTGGAGGCCAAAGAATAACAAAGGGGCAGAACCAAGATTCTTCTCAGATAAAATCTGCAAGCAGACCAAAAAATTTGCATTTTTGGAGCACAACTTTTTCAGTGCTCTCAGAACTGCAGGGGTGACACCTGGAACCCTACAGATTCTGACAGCTTCTGATGGCAGCCTGTGAGAGGGAATTGGGAACTGAGGAACTTGGAGGACCTATTTCACCTCAGATATCAAAGACCTACTTCGCAAAATCCACAGCAAGAAAGAGCTTGGAGGAATCATAGACAAAACCTCCAGTTTGTTGGGAAATTCATCTCATGTGGGAAAGACCTATATATGGGCAAAATCCATGATGAGAAAGAACTTGGGTGGGATTGTTGAATCAACCACCAGATTATGAGGATATGCATCTTGTCTGTGGAAAACCTTAAGGCATTATTCACAAAGAGAAATAACTCGAAGGGAGAACCTAATTCCCCTTGATTGATTGGAAAATTCATCTTGTAAGTAGAAGACAGGACGGGAAGTTCATATTGAGTATGAACTTGAAGTAAGAATTATATCCACTGCCAGTTTCTCAGTTATCCAAACTAGGGTTGGGCGGTCCCGGTCACGGTCCGGTTTTTGACACAACATTCAGTCCACATCTGAATTCGGTCTCGGTCTCGGTCCACCTCGGTCACGGTTCGGTTCGGTCTTAACTTCGGTCTCTCTTGACCATGGATATGCGTACATGAAAAGAGTTAAATATATCAACATCTATTAATAAAAATAAATTCTTAGTAAAAAAATCAAGTTGGGTTGAATCCTCTTTCTCAAAACGCGGGCTAATCAAGAAAGTGATAGGGTGAATTCTTCCTCTCAAAATGCTGCCAAATTGTTGCGGCAAAGATGGATTGGTAGGATCATATGTACTCTATCTCTCTCTCTCTCTCCTCATCTCTCTATCGGGGTCAACGATGAAGCTCTCTCGCTCTCCCTTTACATAAAAATATAATCACGGTCCACGGAGAAAGAACTTGGAAAAAGATTAAGGGGGGAGGAGGAGGAGGGCAGACACCCTCCTAGTAGGGAGGTGGTGGCCTTAGGGGCAACAACCCTCCTCACAAGGTGGGGGCCACAAGGCAAGACGACAGTAGGAATAGCATACTTCTAGCCCTCTTGGTGATTGAACTGGTGGCGGTGATGACTAAAGAACTCTAGATTTCTTGGGAGAAAAGCTTTGACTCTATTATCAAGTGAATAGCAAGAGCATTTGATAATGGATAGATGAATAGGGGATCACAAGACTATTTAATGGAGATCACGAGTTATGAAGAGATGTGGCCCTCCATGTGGGACTAAGACCCTAATGGACCAACCCAATTGGGCCATACTCTAATGTGTATCATCTGTCTTCAGATTACCTCAAGCCATTCCCATTAATGGGAATTATGAAGGAAGGCCTATTGCTGTCCACTTAATAGCCGTTTGGAGAACTAAACCTACGGACTTCATCGCTGCCAAGCTCACGTTCATCTATCACACGGCATCCTATGATGCGAGAGATGGATGCAGATTTCAGCTCCCGCTATCTTTCTCATCATGCATGGAAAGGATACTCGTCATCCACGATCGTCGTTAATTGCTCAGTGAGATGAATCCATGACGCCAATGAAGTTCCTAAGCTTAGTGGCCTCACCAACAGCAGGAAGCCACCCACTGAAAATCTCCACAGTCACGTAATCAGGACCGAGGCTCTGCTTTTTCATTCTGCCTATTAGCGCTACGGCTTCCGTCAGCATATTGCTCTCCTTCAAGCTGCGGAATAGAGAATTATAAGTCGCAATGGTTGGCACAAGCCCTCGTTCTCGCATCTCTTCCATTAACGATAAAGCAATCTCCAGCTCCTTTCTGTCAGCATAAAAATCGATAATGATGTTGAAGACGATAACGTTGGGTGCAACTCCATTATCATCCATGGCTCTAAGAACATCCATGGCGGACCCCTCATCACTGCATCTACAAAACCCATGGATCATCACCCCGTAAGTGACGTCATTAGGCTTAATCCCCTTATGCGACATTTCATCCAGAAGGTCACAGGCTCTATCAAGTCTCTTCCTCTTGCAGAAGCCAGCTATAAGAATGTTGTAGCTCTTGGTGTATGGGCTGAACCCGTCTTCCGCCATTGCCGCCGCCATGGAGATCATGGTGAAGTAAGTTTTAGCGTCAGGCTTCAGCCCTCTTTTCTTCATAGAGTTCCTCAGCCTTACTGATGTTACCGGAATGAAGAAAAGCCCCAATGAGAATACTAAAAGTCCCGGCGTTTCCATTAACTTCCGCCACTCCATTGCTCTTAAGCTTGCGAAAGAGCTCCATGGCGGTGCTGATTCTCCCCTGTCTGCAAATTCCAGACCGCCGACTAAGAGAGAAGAGGACCGCCCTCTTCTTGGGGAATGCGGGAATGCAGGAATGATGCAGAATTGCAGACTCTTCTTGCGGGATTTTGCCCTGTTAAAAAAATTATTCGGTCTAGGACTGAATAATTTAGAGGACCGGACCGAAACTAGACCGAGACCGGTCCTGCCCATTTTGTGGAACCGACGGTCTCGGTTCGGTCCGGTTGACCGACCTTTGGTCGGTCTTTGCCCTTCCCTAATCCAAACAAAAAAAGCAGACATATCTATGTGCAAAGCTCCAAGGTGACCTGAAGGAGAAAAATAATCCACTATTCAGCTTGAGGGGGAGTAGTTACTGGTATAATTTTAAGTTATTTGGTATTTTAATTAAAAGTCTAGTAACCACTACAACGATTCCATTGTAGAGCCTCAGATAAGGGCTCATTAAACATGAAATGTATGCATTTTCAGCCAAAGTTCATCTCCCCCTGCCACCCTTTATTTTCTCCATGTTAATGATTCTCCCAGATCCTATATCACTGCTGAACTCTTGACAATTTCTCTAAAACAAAAGGACACATTCATAACAGAAAGACAAACAAATTAAAGTTAACAATATCAAACCTTTTTAATACCTTGTACATGCGTTGGGTGGACGTTCTTTCCAACCGCTGAACAAAGTGACAGTACTTAGTTGACTTTTCCAATGGGCAAGCCCCATCATGCGGACACTGGCATCAAAATAGTCATTCAAAAGTTCAAACATTGTTTTTTCTCTGGCAAAAGAAGATACAACTATTCACCCAACTGGAGCGATCACGAAAGCACCATCTCTCAAAAAATCCAAGTCAACAATGGCTGACTCTCTCAGTTCATGATCAGCCTTCCGAGATTTCTAAATGTCAACAATAAAAGTCAACGAGTATCATTTATAGTGGTCAGCATAAGATTGAAGTTCCTCACTCTCTTTGACATCCATAGGATATGAGATCGCATCTGGCAGATGATTTTCGATCCTTGAGGCGTTCCTGGCTCAACAAGAATCTGGATAAAAAATACTTAATTTAATAAAAAAATATACCAACAAAATAAAAATAATAAATAATTGTCTAAAAAATAAAAGTTTCACAGAAACAGTGGAGAAAAAAAAAAGAGGAAAATCAATTCTCACAGAAAAAAAAGGAAAACTCAACATGAGAAATAGAAAGTTGATCTGATAACTGGAAATTGAACGTTACTGCTAAGTCAACGTGGTAACTGAAAAGCTAGAGATAAATTAAAACGTCCACATAACAACTTCAAGTCAAAGCGAGCTGAAAATGTCAATGAAGCATACCAGGACATCTTTTGTGAGGCTCCAGAGCTGACGAACTAGGGTGACCCGATCACTCAGTGAGGGTATTTCTCCAAGAACATAAGACTTCAGGAAGCAGTTTCAGAAATTAATAAAAAATACAGAAAATTAAAATAAAGTCTGCATTGACAACGACTTAATGTGGAAAGTAGAAATAAGGGGTGAATCCCCAGTTCAAAACATAATTGGAATTGAGTTTCCCTGATGTGAAATAAGGGGTGAATCCCCAACTCAAGAATAATTGGAATTGAGTCTCCCAAATATGAAATAAGGGCAGATCCTCAATTCAAAAAATAATTGGAAATTTAAGAAATATAAGAAATATAAGAGATATACATTTTAACAGACTTACTGCAATGACAAGGTCGTGCTCCCAAATACAAAATAATTTGAAATGAGTCTTCCAAATATAAGAAATATATATTTTAACAGACTTACTGCAATGACAAGGTCATGCTCCCTTTCACTTTTGCCGATACTGCGATTCATAGCTTGAAGATTATCGTAGCTTTGAATGAGAGGAAGATTCTTTGAACCTGGACAAGCCATAAATTCAATAAGAAAACTGTTTTCCATCAGTAACCCTAATTAGGTCAACGCCTATCTTCATCTCTATTGGTAGAGGGGAGGGTCTTTTTGTTTTTATCCATTAAGAAGAAGCACGTTGTGTGTTGAGCCTAGCTCGAAATGGCCCATTATATTAACCTATAAATAGTGCTACCCAAACTTAAGTGAAACATAATTATTTTAAGCAATATCTGTGCAGTTACACAATAGTCCCAGACGCAATCTATCTATCCTCAGTATCTCCATAAACCCTAGGTTCCTTCCACTATCTTTTACACAAAAACCCTAGGTTCCTTCCACTATCAAGACTCGGGGTTATCTTCAACTGAGAAAAGGGATAATGTCTAGACAATGGAGATTTCAGAAAAAAATGGCCTGTTTCAGTGATCAGAAAATGATGTATGATCGGAGAGATGATGTTCCAGACTTGTTCAGTCCCAATTAATCAAAATGAATAGACAAAGAGAGGTTCCAAATCATGTGGTTAGGGAAGGGGAAGGGAAAATGGATCATTGGATTGCCATACTGTTGATCCGTCAGTTTGCACTCTTGATCTTCAGGAATGCCCTATTGATTGAGATCAGCAATCCAGATTGAGTAGGCTAATTTCTGGTCACCGAATGCAATATGATGGCCAAAATGAGCAGTGGATTGAAAATTTACATTGATCAGACGATGAATTGCAATCCATTGAACTGATCATCGGGCATGATTCTAGAAATAGCCAGTCAATTTGATCATCAATAGGGAGTCAACAACAGTCAAATCAAGATCAATCTGGATTGGATCATCGATCAATCTGGGTCGGCCATCCCTACATGTGGCTTTACTCTGCTCTTTGTTATTCAAGATGAGTGATGACAGAAAACGCAACAAAATATGAAGAAGAACAATCAAGAAGGAATCTAACACTACCACAAGAAAACGTTAAGGCATAGAGTTAGACCTAATAACTAATAAAGCCTACAATAAAGTGTAATTGTGAAGGGTATCATTGTAATAAAGTGTAATTGTAAAGCTTGTATGTCGGATGTAAATAGGACCAGGGCTGTACGGGTAACTCATCTTGGAAATAGATAGCTCGAGTGGCCATTTTGGGTGTTGGAGAGGAATGGGAATCCTTATTGAAGTGCATTCCCTCGTTACATCTGATTTTGTTCTCAATTCTTAAAGATACCATCTAGGATCTCTACTCCTGTGCAGCAGGGATAAACTATGAGGAGAAGAATGTACCATTATCTCACAAGGTTAGGACAGGAACTAGCAATCCTGAAGAGTAAACAGTTCAACCACAGACTCATTTGAGAATAGAGCAGGTCAAAAGGTTATTGGGCTAAGATTCTGTAAGCTTATGAGATCTAGGATCAAAGCCAATGACTCATGCCTCCCAGACCTACCCCAAATCATAATAAAAACATCGTACAAATTGAAGGAGATCCCAAGGCAAATTATGGTGTGATTTTTTGTAAACCTAGGCACACAGAAGAAACCTGCTGGAAGCTTATGGGTAAACCATCTCATCTAAAACAGCCTGTAACTGAAATAAAAAAAACTTGGGAGAAGACAATCGACAGGGTAGGGAACTCCATCTGGAGCTTCAGTTCCTTGTTCAACCTTGCAGGCAAACTCAGGTAACATTAACTCCCTCGCATTACTCATTAAAATTCAATCATCTCATCAATGATATTTGACTCAGATGCCACAGAACACACTGAGGATTTTTCCCGAATGAACCTCGTTCAAAGTCTTAAGAAGGTTCAAGAAACACATGGTACTCTCATTGGGATAGCTGGAATAGAATGTATAGGAAAATTATAGAGTGTTTTATGATCCAAAATTATTTGTTATCTTGGTCCTGGTACTTGTCAATAAATGGAGATGCCGTTGAACTACTTCTAGTTGATGGACCATTTAGAATCAGATATTGAAGTAGGGAGAAGATTAGTGTAGAAGATGAAGTAAGAAAAAGAAATACTTTATTAAATATAAACAGAGATATTTATACAGAGTGTATGGCCGTTTTAAAGATAACTGTTATATTTCAATAGTAACCCAGTGACTGGGGCATGACTACAGAATTTACTAATCTAGATTCAAATAGGAAACAGCCCACTGATCACAAGCCATGACAGCACTCATAAGCCTCACCTTATGTGGCTCATGCATCAATGACTAGGGCATACTCTATTTCTCCTCTTAAAACAATGCAGCCAGACTTGTGTAAAGGCCAAACAGATGGCAAACTTCTGTGATAAGTTTCTAAATCGCTTAATGCAAGAAGACTACATATCCTACCCTTTCTCATCTGTCAGGACGTCACGCTTTCCTTTTTTTCTACAGGAATTTTTCCTATTTTTGTAACATTTCTTTGTAACCCCCTATAACGACACCCAGATTGCCTAGAAGGACCACTGAACGTGATCTGATCCTTTGAGTGGAAAATGAGAGATCACAGGAAGAGGAGCGAGAGGAGAGAGAGAGATGGCGGTGACGAGCAAGTCCTGGCGGCGTGCCGGCAGGATGCAGACTGAGGGTTAGCCCTTAATCTCCTTTTTCGCCCCTCCTCTCAGAAGGGTGGTCTTTCCTTTTGTAGGGTCTGAGGTGTGGTTCTTGATGGGCCGGGCCTTCATGGGCCGGTGCTCGTAGACTCAGGCCTTGATCATATCACCCCTTCAGATCTCTAGAATTGGATTATAAGCCCTTTTAAGTTCGGAATAAGAAATTATTGGATCCTCGTTATGGGTCTTAGATCCTCCAAGAAGATAGGAGATAAGACCTTGAGACATCTACAGACACAGATCTTTCCACTCTTCAAAGCCCTAGAAAGAGTTCAAGAGGACAGAAGTTTGTTCCTCCAAAATGAGATCCTCAGAGTAAAATTTCTTTACAAATGACCCAATGAAATAAATTGAGCCCAGCCCTGTTAATTGATTTACTTGGCTTCAATTGGTTTCTTCTACATGAAAGATCATAGTCATTCCAACTGGATTTTCTTACCTAAACAAAAATCTGATGGAATCTCTGAAATATTTAACAAGTATGGTTAAAAGAACCCAGATTAAATCATTAAGGAAGAAAATGCACGAGCTTTCTTCAACCATGAGTTTGAAAAATTGTAGCTGAAGAGGGGATAAAAATGATCATGTGTCAACACCTCTCAGTAAAATGGTGTAACTGAAAAGAAAATAGGATACCGTAAAAAAAGCTTCAGCTATAAGATACGCCCCAGTTCAGTCCCCTCTTAAATAGGAGACAGGCACTGGGGGTTCATATTGGGATGAGATCAATGGGTGAGAGTGAACACTACTAAAAAAGATAAGTTTAAAGAGATTAACAGTAAGAGGGAGTATAGGATGGGACAGAGAGAGAACAAAACCTACATACGTTCAAGGATAGACTTCAAGAGTCGTGCCTCTTCCTCCTTCTGAGTAGGGCTCTTATTGGGCCAGTCATAGGCCTCTCCCTGTGGGGCCGTAGGGTCATATCTGTGCACTACCAGGTAATGCACCTTCTTGGAGGAAAAACTATTAACTTGAAGAAGTAGTTTCAAAACTAAAGGAACGAGTTTACGAGAAGTTTATTGTTTGAAATGTCTTCTTCACTCTGCTCATGGCGCTTCTTGCTCATGGGGCTGGGATGTTAAAAAAATTACCAACTTGACCCTTAGATTTTTTATTTCTTTCAGTCAGGTCTTTTGCTTCAAAAGGCGCTGGCACCCTTCTTATTGGCATGGCTTTATATGTATACATCAATTTATCTGTATAACTAGAGAGAGGGAAAGGGAGACACTAAGAGACACAGAAAGAATGGGAATGAGAGCTAGATGAATAAAGAGAGATAATGAGATAGAGAGAAACATGGAGAGATATAGAGATAGAAGGAGAAAGTGTGTGAGAGAGAGAGAGATAGAGGGTAGGTGGCAAGAGAGACATAGACCAATAGACATAAGAAAGAGAGGGAGATAGAGGGAAAGATAAGGATCACATATAGAGAGATATAGGTGGCAAGAGATAGCAGGCGATGGAAAGGACAAGACTGTAAGAGTGAGAAAGAATGGGAGACAAAGAAATGAGAAAGAGAGCATGAGAAAAAGGAAAAGAGACTAGCAGGAAGGAGACATGGTGAGTGGGGGAAATGAAAAGAAATCATAATCCAGAATTGAGGGATCTTAGATATTGGTTAGTGTACAAGAAAATAATCCATTTTCTTCGGTTATTTAATGATAAAAAGAGGAAAAACAATAGCATAATCGATTATAACAGTGTTTGATAAAATTTTCCAGGCGACTCACTTTGTAAAAGGGTCTGGCAAGCTCGCTGCATCGACTTGGACGGCTCAATCATATTAACACGTTCTAGTGAACCCGGCCAAATCTCTCTCATTGCCCTGAAACACCCAAATCTATTTTCACTTTAATGAATAGCCAGACAAATGCCTCGCCTATTTTCCCCACCATAAACGAATCAAAAAGAGAAGACGAATGGTGAAATCAATCACCAGAAAGCAGTTCCAGGCCCGGATCCAAAGTCCAAAACTGATTTGGGGGAAAATTCAGGTAATCTGCGTCGAACCTGCAAAACTCATCAATACAATTGAAAAAGTATTAGATAAATGATAAAATTCCCCAGTTTACTGCATTCATCTACCTCATTCAATATCCGGCGACAAGCAGAGAAAACCGCTGGCATGCGAGAAGCAACATAAGCGGAAGTCTCGTCTTCTCGATAATTAAGACCGATATCGCCATAAGAGGATCTAATCTTCCATCTCCTAGATTGCAACGACAATTTCTTCATAGGATCATCGATAAGCTCCCGGGAGGCGATTTCCGAGATTTCCAGGTTGGATGTCTTGACCTTGGAGAGGGATTTGGATAGGAGAAGCACTTTCCGGTGCATTTGCGCGGTCTCTTTCTCTGAGATTTGCAGCAAGAGTTAGGGTCAACGAGAGTAGGAAAATTAGGATTGGGAGTGGACCTCGGAGGAATTTCTTGATGGCGCGGCGGAGGCGAAGGGGGACGAGGGAGATAGCTTCGGATTGTTTGGCGGCGGATCGGAGCGCCTCGGGGGAGAGCATCCTCTTGGCAGCTTCCATGGGGAATCGGTTCTTCTCTGTCTTGGTCTTTCAGCTTTTGTTCAGCATGTTCAAGCGCGAAAATCTCATGCAAGGGTTTCAGGGTTTTTCGTGAGCGAGAAGGGTTTAAGGGTTTATGTCTGCTGACGTCATATACGCCCTTCGTCACCCTCCGTGGGTCACATACTGGATGACGGTAGGGATCGACAAAAATCGAAACCCTTTATCTGATCGTCGATCAGCAATCAAGGTGTATTTTTTAAAAAAAATTAAAACTTTAGACTTTTTTAATTTCTTTTTTTATGAATTCTTCTAGAGCAAATTGTCGATCGGATCAAGGATCACGCTATCAACTATCAACATGATTGAGGGGTCTCGATCCAATCGTTGATCTGATTGAGGAAGTGACTTTGAATTCTTCATCTGATCTCGATTCTACTCAATTGATTGACAAAGTGGATCGATCGACACATAGTCAATCTCGATCCCCGTCAATAAGATTGATTCCCTAAGTGAAGGTATCGGATACTAGATATCGGATGATGGATGATGCAAATGATGGCACTGGATGATGGGGACGGCAATTCTATGATGGCTTACATAGTCAATCCACTAATTGACTATGGACTAATTCTATGGCACTGGATGATGCAACAAAACTTGAATAAATGGGCCGATAGAACTAATGCACTAATTGCATATTGTTGATTTGGAGAAATGATCATGCCATTGGCCAATACCAAGCGACTATGTCTCTTAGATGAATTTTACATTTTCACCCATCATCAATAATGTTTTAACTACATGGCATCATTAATCGGATCTTGATGTGACTTTTTCCTCTTCAATTTCTTACCATATTTGGCCTCACACAGGTTTAACCATGTAAAAAAAATTTAATAATCATCATTTTTTAAAACTTCTTTTAAAATATCTTCTAAATCATGTTCCATGGATTCTTCTATCATACACTGATGTGGCTATGGTTGAGGTGGTGATTTTAGTTTTCGTACGGCTCAATATCGGAAATTTTACTCACAAAAAGCATCTTCATTTGACTCCTTGCTTTCTTTTTACTCAAAAAAATTTTATTGACCAAAACAGGTTAAAGGGACTTTTTAGTATCATGCCTAATTTTCTTGTGAATTTTGAATATATCATGTATATTCTACACTTATTTTTTATGCCATCTATTATTATTTTTCTCAAGGATTTTTCTTTCACAATTGATGCTCAAGTAGGCTTCGCCCGTTCAGATACCGGTATTGAATACCGGTATCTGTAACGATAACGGTATCGGGTACCGTTAAGGTTCTAAACGGTACTCGATACATACAGTACCCGATACCGACATCCAGATGTCAGTATCGGTAACTGGATGTCGGTATCGGTTTCCGATATCGAAATTCGATATCAACATCCGCTAATGGCTACCGTTGGGTGTCGATACCGGTATCGATATCGTTACCGATACCGATACCCGGTATCCGGTTTAACCTAAATGTTAAAGTTTAACTAAATAGATAACTTCCTAACTTCCTAACTTCCTCACTTATCGAATATCGAGCAGCCAATTTGAGGGGAAGAGAAAGTGGGAGCACGGGAGCGGGAGAAGGAACGCCGGCCGTAGGTGAGACCGTGAGAGAGAGAGAATGCCAGAACGGAGAGAGAGAGAGAGAGAGAGTGCGAGAAATGAAGTCCATTCTCCATTAACAACAGGTTATGCGTTTCCGTGCACTTCCGTTGCGTTGAAGAAAAGGTGACTTTTTATTTCTACATTTATTTTAATCTATAGAAATTTCCTTTAGACGACAAGGGAGTACGATGGATGACTTTTACTTGCAGAAATGGGTTGAGCTGGCAACACAGGTGTGTTCCGTCCTTCATGGCTTCCCGAAGCTTTGTCTAAACCATGGTCGGAAGGTGAGCATCAGCAAGATAGTGGGAAAAAGGTGTTATTTTATTCTATTTCATATGGAACACGATATCGGGAGAATACCGTCATCCGGTACCGGTATCTCCCGATACCGTCATCCGGTACCGGATCGGTACTGGAAGCATCCAATACCGCACCCGAACTCCCCTTTAAACCGATACCCGTTTTCCAGAACTGGATGACGGTATCGGGTACTGGATACCGGTAATAGGACGACGGTATCGACAGATACCGGTACCGGATGACGGTCCGCGAACCCTATGCTCAAGGATGATTCTTCAAACCTAGTTTGTGAATTATTCTTCTTATCAATATTAATTAAAAAATTTCTATCAATGTTTCTACTCATCCATCTTTTGGTCGGGGACTTATTTCAAATATTTGTAAAATCACTTGGAAATATTTCTCTGCAAGATTCTCTAAAGAGGTGGGTTCCATTTTCCAATCAGGTTGTCCTTAAATTAGTAAAAATTAGATTCAACCGTACAAGGAAAGTAAACCAATTCCCACTAGAGGATTTTCCATTCAAGTTGTATCAATAAATATTTCTCAAATAATATAAACAACTCCTTGAATTTCAAGTTTTGAACATAGATCAATTTAGGAAGAAGGCAAGAATAAGAGAGAGCAAAAAAGGAATCAAAAATCAATTGAACCTCAAGACCACTTGCAACAAGAGGCAATGTGTACATAAACACTTTAGAAACATTAAAGTAAAATTTTAGTAAGACTTTGGGAGATGTGTTTGCATTTTCTTTGTTGAAGTAACTAATCCATGAGACATCAAACTTTTTGACTAATGATTTTGTTGAGCCACATTAATAAAAATGAGAAAACACTCATTAAGATTTTTTTTTGGACTTCAAAAATTCAGGAATATCACCAAAAAAACTCAAAACTCAGCGAAATTATCTGATTTATAGCTTATAAATTGTCACAAAATATAATATTATGTTAAAATTTTCTAAAGTAACATTAATGGTCATAAAATTATGATTTCTAACCCTAGAAGTGGTTAGAAATTCATTCTTTAGACATATATGGCATTCAAAACTTTTCATAGCAAGGCATCCTCTCATGTGAATATTTTGGCTACAAAAACCAGCTTTCATGGGCTTGTATTCTCTAATTAGATGGTGGTTATCTGATATGCCATGTCTAACATGGATGAAAATTTGAAATTGTGAATTTATAAAGGTCAAGAAAATTTATAGGACTGATAATAAAATTCAAATTGAGAAACTATATCTCCTCATTGTCATTCATCATGCCCAATTATTAACCATGCAAATGTCGCATGGTGTGCCTTCCTCTTGCCAGGGCAATGCCAAGCTTCTCATGATAATGATGTTCTGTTTGAAGATCAATTGTTTATGGCTTATAAATATTTAAGAAGACCGCAAAGGGAAGCATAGACATCCATCATGAGATAGATATTGAACTTGTATTTGTGCATATTGTTGGGATTTGAGGTTGGTAAGCCTTAAAAAAACTTAGATCAAAATATCAAATATTTAAAATACTAAAATAAGTTTTACAAGAACCAATGATCCTATCATTTGGTATAGATAAGAATCTATACTTACAAGGCTCACTTGAAAGAATTCTCAAAGCTGCTTAAGTGTCTAGCCTATAGCAGTATCTACACCATTGCCTGATAGCTGGATCTTCAAAGCTCTGCTCCAAGAGAAAAGATAATAAAAGAGAGAATTCCTACAAGACTTGCATGGATACCTTGAGTTGTGATCGTTCTCCCCCTATTTATAGACATTTATTATGTGAATTTTTCACAAAAAAACCCTTACAATTAGGTCTATAGATCATATATGTTTGTCCCTCTAGATCAAAATATCTCACTGGTTGATAACTCTATAAATATAATAACACTTTATTGGTCAACTGATAACATCTAATACGATTATTAATGTAAATTAAGGCATAAAACATTTCTATTTTTATGTATGTTATCATACTTTGAGTGCATATCTATCATTTCATGCAATTTAAGTTATAATCTCAAAATGTACTATTTTACGGATAATTATGTATTTTTAAGAATATATTTTAGAGTAGATTATTCCCATCTATCTATCTATATCTATAATATAATTGGTGTCGGGCGAATCTCTTTTTTCTTCCGACTTTACCCCTTCCGAAACTCCATTTGCTCCGCACTTGGAGAACTGTCGATCCAGAAAGAAGAAGGTAGGTTTTTCTTCTCCCAACGGAATTGATTTCTTCTCCTAACGGAAGGTAGGTTTCGCTCCAGAGAGAAACCGAAAGTGATTGCGATCTCCTCCCAACGGAGATATTTTCTTTCTATGGCTGTGCGATTTTCTGATTTCTGATTTTCGTTGTTCATTTTTCTTTTCTGATTCCTTTTCCGTTTTTCATTTTATTGATTTTCTGGCACGTTGCGTTCGAGGTGGCTTATGAGGATCTTGCGAGTGGGGAATCCGCAGTAAGGGATGCAGCCGTTTCGGAGATAGCAAAGATGTCTTTCCACGTCGAAGATATATATCCCCCTTCTCGCCAAAACGCCCAGGTTGGCAGGTTTATGTTTCAAAAATAGCTTCTGCTTTCATCTCGCCAAAATATTGTCCCTCTGCATTCATTCCGTGATTGATCAGTTTCGTTTCCGTTTAGTTTAATTTGTGTTGGAAAGAACTCGAGTGTGTGTTTATCATGCATCTTTCGTACACTTTGGGGAGCATAGGAAAAGTCCCCTTCAAATCTTTCTGCCGGCATCATATAAAAGAAATCTAGCGATATGATTTTGAAATGTTTCCTGCAACTAAATTTCCAGATCTTAAATGTCCTCTTTTGTATTTTTTTCAGGTCAGCGGTGAAGTTAAGCAGGGTAGTGGAAGGGCAAAGAAAATCTTCATCTCCGCATAAGTGAAAAAGCGTGTGACAAAAGAGAATCTTTTCTCGGATGTCCGGAAGAGAGAGGGAGGGAGGATGGGAGAGAGAGAGCGAGTGAGGGAGGGAGGGAGGCCGGGAGAGAGAGAGGGAGGGAGGGAGGGAGAGAGGGCGAGCGAGAGAGAGAGGGAGGGAGGGCGGGAGAGAGAGAGAGCTAGGGAGGGAGGGCGGGAGAGAGAGAGAGAGATCATGTGCGGGCACTACAACAAATGCTAAATATGAAACCACCACAGCAGACCTGTCCGAAAGTCGAATGATGCTAGATCGCTGGTGCCAGTACCTACATGGGCGGTGTGGCCATCTACATCATCGGCGATTGACCTAATGGACGACTCCCGGAAATCTACCGAAAGAACTGGCCGCCTTTGGGAAGCACTATCATGAAGCCTAATCTGAATTGAATTGAATGAACTGATCAGAAAGAAAACGGAACCGAAGTCGAATTAGTAAGACCCGTCGGGCTTCACTCTCAAGATACCAGATGACTGTTAGTCCCTGCAACAATCTTTCTATGGTCATTTTTGGACAGGAACGATGCAGCAGTGAACCAGGTGGGAGTGAATATGCCAAGGCTATTCGCGGGAGGCTTCACCGGCGACAGTTACACCAAGATGAGATTTTTATTTTAGATAAAAATGTAAACTAAGGCATTGCCGAAAATGGGAAAACTTTACAGCGCGCTGCATCGGATTGCGAAACATACCCGGCAAATAAGGCGCGTCTTTCATCTCCATCAAGTGAGGAACAAAGAATCTTACCGGCCGCGCATACATCCCACAAGTTCGGAGAGTCTTCATCAAGCCCTCTTTGAATTTGACCGGCTTTAACCAAGCTTTCATATTTTTCCGTGCAGAAAAGCAGTGTGCCCAACCTGAATAAAAAAGTAGGAACAACAATCGATTATACCAATATGAATTTCAATAAGACGCGCTATATAGCGTATCAAGCGAGCGCCGAACGTACGCTGATTGTTTCCACTTGAACGCATGCAACCCAACGACGACATCGTCCTTGGAAATCTGTCCATCTGAGCCAATTTCGTGGACGATAAAAGACGAAAGAATATCACCGTTCAGAAGATTGCGCAACTCCACCTAATGTTCGCGGTGCAGAATCAGAAATACCCAAGAACCGGAGAAAGAAAAAGATAACTTATTGTGGGAGAGAGAGAGGGAGTGAGGGAGGGAGGGAGGGAGAGAGGGCGGGAGAGAGAGAGAGAGAGGGAGGGAGGGCGGGCGGGAGAGAGAGAGAGAGGGAGGGCGGGAGAGAGTGAGGGAGAGAGGGAGGGAGGGTGGGAGAGAGAGAGAGAGAGAGAGAGAGGGAGGAGAGGTAGGGAGGGACGGGAGAGAGAATGAGGGAGAGCGAGAGAGAGAGAGAGAGAGGGGGAGGGAGGGAGTGAGAGAGTGTGAGAGATGGAGGTAGAGAGAGATAAATGGAGGGAGAGAGAAAGATAAAGAGAGATAATTTTGCTACTTAAACTTTTGAGAGATGATTATTATTGCTTTTATCGCGAAGCCTATTTTTCTTCCCACTTTACCCCTTTGTATACATACAAAGCTCTCTCTCTCTTTCTGATTTCGGTTTGAAATCGGGTAGAATTCAATTATTCATTGGGTAGAATTAAATTATTCATCGGGTTTTTCTTCATTGGGTAGAATTCAATTATTCTTAACCAATATGCTACTAAATCATGCGAGTCAATTTGGCGTTTTCTGAAAAAATGAAATTGAAGAGAAGTAAGATTTGGTTGAATAATCTGTGTAGTACGTTTCTCTGATTTTTTTAACAATATGCTATTTAATTTTTCATTCGTACATTTACGTTTTTCTCATTTTACGATTTTCTGATTTTAATTCTGATTTAGGTTTTTCATCAATTTTCTGTTTTTTGATTTTTTTTTTGTTCTCAACATTTTGGTTTTATAAATTTCGTTTTCATTAATCTATTTCCTACATTCCATTTTTCATTTTTCGCTCTCTCTCTCTTTCTGATTTTTTTGATTTTCGTTTTTCATTTCTCTTTTCTGATTCCTTTTACGTTTTTTGTTTTATTGATATTCGTTTTCTTATTATCCGTTTCTGTATTTTGTGTATTTCATTTTTCATTCTCTCACTTCCGTTTTTCTCATTATACGATTTTCCTAATTTCTGATATTTTCTATTTTCTGATTTCATTTCCGATTAAGGTTTTGTATCAATTTCTGTTTTCTGATTTCTTTTTCGTTCTCAACATTTTGGTTTTATAAATTCCGTTTTGATTAATCTATTTCATACATTCCATTTTTCATTCTTCATTATTTTTTTAAATCTGCCTTCCTTTCCGTTTTCATCAATTTCGTTCTAATTTCTTTTTGGTTTTCTCAATCTGTACTTTCGATTTCTTTTCTTTCGATTTTCTTTTTCCTGTCTTTTCTGATTTTTTATTATCTATTCTTTTCTCTTTCAAATTAGATATCTTCTATTTTCTTATATCAATTTCTGATTTAGGTGAGATTTCTAAATCTCCACGTCTGTTGAGAGACCTCGGATTCAGGTGTATTTGACCTCTCCACGTCTGCTGCCTCCATTTGACCGCTGACCTCGGAGCTAACCTCCAAATTTAGGTGATTTTCATCTCCCGATCTAGTTTCAGATCGGGTACCCACTAGTATTTTGATATTATAATTGGTTTTTAATAATAAATACTTTTTATAAACTCATTTATTATTATAAGTTTTAATTTCAAAGAGAAATGAGTATATTTTTTAAATGAAAAATTATTCTCTTGTTATTTGAATAATTTGACTTTTTAGAATGATAGATAATTTATTTATGATGCAAAAAAACAAATTTGGATTTTTTTGGAGTTGTATTTTAAAAGATATCAATTTTCTCATTTTTAGAGATTTTTTAAGAATTTTTCTGAATTTTTTTTATGAATTTAATTGGATAAATTTTGATTTAAAAAATTTTATCGCATACTGATTGGCAGCTAATATGGCGCAGATGAAAACGGTGGCGCGACGTGATGAATTATGAGACCGCCACGTGTCACACACGTGTATATGTGCGCGTGTATGCGTGTGTGTGCACGTGGATGCGTGTGGGTGTATGTGAATAATGAGAAAGCGCCATGTTAAAAATTTTTGATAACTCCTTATTTGCATATTACTTATATACACGAATCATTCACCCGAATTTTTGTTGTGTAGGACTATTTTTATGTTTTTATGTGCACAGGTGATGTGGCGTCGTGTGGAGCATCCGATTCGCTCGTTAAAAGATAATCGTCGATCTTCACTTAAGGAAGGGAGTACGTGACGTATTTCTATACATCGATAAATCATTTTAAAAAAAATTTAATCTCGGGTGTTCATCAAAGGAGTTATTGATAAGTCTCAGTTTATCACAGAAATTACACACCACTTAGGGCTAGATCCACTGATTATGACGGTATATTCATCTAAGTATGGGTAAAATTAGGTAAAATCAGCTTTGAAATGAATTAATACACCTTCTAGATTTTTCAGAGATTTTTCCCTGATTTTTATAATTCTTTGTGAATGGAAATAGCAAGAGATCGCAATCTTAATTTCTCTAGTGGCATTTTTGTTATTTTGGGGACTATAAGGGATCGTATGGTTTCTGCAGGGAGAGTTTGGGCGACGTGGCACATGTTCACTCGCCGGAAGAAGAATCGGGGTCCATTCGGGAAGCTTACCAACCCCGAACACGTGGAGCAGGTGCATGCGAGAGAAGACTTTCTCTCGAGGATCTAACAGTTGTGAGCACTCGAGGAACCAGCCGTCAGATCAAGCATGTTCACTCGCCGGAAGAAGAATCGAGGTTCAGTCATAAAATTTACCAACTCCGAACACGTGGAGCAAGCACGAGTGAGAGAAGACCTTTTCTCGAGGATCCAACGCCTGTGAGCACTCGAGGAACCAGCCGTCAGATCAAGCAAAATTTTTAGGGGGAACTTTTCGCGCGCTGGATGTTTTTTTCATTTTTTGGGAGAGAGTTTCGATACAAGAAGAGTCGTGTTGGTCTCTTGTAGATACTTTTTTCATTGTGGTTTTCTCCGAAGTGAATGCGAGAGAGCAGATGTTGAAGTCCATCTTCAGTCACTGTGGATGCTATTGAGGAGTGGACGACAAGTCCAAGCTGGGAAGGAGGAGAAACGTTGCCTAAGGCCAGGATTGGGGTGACACTGAGGTAAGAACATCTCCTTGAATTTAGTTTAACTCTTCATAATCGTGGGAGATCTTGGTTTGGGGGCATACCCAAGATCACGATGTTTTCCCAAACATCCCAGTATGTTCCTTTATTTTTACCGTGACAAGAGTACATGCAATCTGCAAGATACTGTTAGGTTATCCCTCGGACCGTGTATTGCTGACGCGGGGTAAATAATTTCAGTTATTTTCTTTACTTCTGAACTTTTATCTTCTAAAAATAGACTCCAAGTACATCTTTTAAATCCACCGACTAGCAATTAGATTTCCCCATTTTCTGCAAGTTATTCCAAAACCCGATTGATTAGATTTGATCTCTCTTACTAAATTTGATTCAATACTTATTGATTAGAGTGCACTTTGAGTTGATAGAGTAGGCCTTTAAGAGTTAAGAAAAAAAAAAAAATATATTTCTTGAGGAAACCATCAGACGATACCTAATCCCCGTGGATTCGACACCCTACTTACCATTAAACTGAGTAGGAAATATAAATGATTTGATTGACTCAAGATTAAACAACGACATACTCACTAGCAATTAAGAAGAAAATTTTGAGTTATCAGTTATAATGGTTGAGATTAAAACAGACGAAAACGCATCCAGAGCTTTAAATGGCGTTTCATGCATTTTTCTCTTCACACACGACGTGGCAAAGATCTAAACGGTCCATCTCCGATCCAATGAACGCAATTTAAGTGTAAAAATTTGCACTCATGCGTTTCATCAAAGCCATTGATCAAAGATTAAACGCTCCATCCGACGGTTACGTCAAATTTACTCCATAAATTGAGATGTTCTTTGATGATGTAAATCATCTTTGGGTTCTTCAAGTAATCGAACTGTCTAGACACCACAATCCTCGAATCTCTTATAATTGCTTCTAGATCAATTTTGCATCCATGGAGTGTTTGAAAGTGAGATTTCTTTGAGCGAATAGGGAGAAATTGATTCTTGAATGCCAACGATCGTCTTCCAATTCACGAAATGAATAGCCTTTGATCCGACAAAAAATTGGATCAATTCATGAGCTATCTTGGGTTAGAAATCATGTTTTTTTCTAATCTTTCTTCCTATAACATTAGATTTCAATTTCGAATAATAGATTTAATCAATTTCAATTTTAATTTTGGTTTTTTAAGATTTTTAATTTTGGAAATTTCTCTTTGATTCGTTCAACGATTTCTTCGCGAGTCTTGATCCAAATTCAGTGATTTTTTATTTCGTGGATTCGCCTTCGATTTATCTTTCCAAATTTATCAAAATTTCTGAATTTTTCACCTCATTTTAGTGTCCAATTTGATCGAATTTTAAAGAATACCTCAAAAATACCTTAATTCTCCGTGGATTCAACCCATATTCACCACTATGCTATCTAATTCATGATTAATCTTTAAACTTGGTAAGTTTGGTAAATTTTTTGATGCTTATTCGCATGTATTCAATGACGTAGTAGATTTGCTTCATCATCAACCTTACTAACAATCCACATTAATACATAGATTAATCAATTAAGGATCGATTTAAGCCAATCAAAAATTCAAGTTACCAACTCATTAGAGGCCAAGCTACAACAGATGTCATAGAAGATATGAGCTATATGATAACTCTCATATGAAACCTTGTCATCATCCTTTATTGTGTATTTATAATCCTTTTTCCTCGCAAAACTTATGACTTACGTAGAGTATAGTCATCTGTCAAACCCTAATTGGTTACTCAAGTTAGTACTAATTCATGGAGGAAATCGTCAAGAACTCTTCTGATATTTTCATTGCCTTGGCCAAGGATTTCATCTCATTTTCTTCCTTAAGTCAATCTCCTCAAAATTCAAGGATAGGAGATCATATCTTGACCACACAATTATCCTTGAGGACTTTAAGACTAAATTTTTCAAAAATAACGCCTAATTCTCCAACAACAGTGCCATTTGATGAAACATTTTCGTGCGGTCATTGAAAACACATGAATACGTATGAAAATAATTATCAAACTCACTAATTTAAAATTTTAATAAAAAATCAATTAGTATAATGGTGAATAAGGGTCGAATCCACGAAGAAATAGAGAATTTTTCGGTATTCCTTCCCATTCGATCAAATCAGATAAATAATTAAGATGAGAAATTAGATATTTTAGTAAATTTAGAAAGAAGACTCCAAGACGAAATTCACGAAATCAAAAATCACTCGATTTTATAAGTATTCATGGAAAAATCAAGGAGTGAAATCTATGTAGAAAATTCGATCGTGAAGAGAGAGAAAACAATAAAATTTTATAAAATTTTACTTATTTACTATTCAAAATTGAAATATAATATTATAAGAATAAATTTTAGGAGAAAAAACGTAATCTATCCCCAAAATCATATTCTAAATCGTATTCTTAAGTATTCTAAATTAACACCAGATCAAGGCTTCGCATTTCGCATTTTGAAAAACAAAAATTTGGTGTTCAAGAGACAAATTCTCCTAATTCTCTCAATGAAATCTTACTTTCAAACACCTTGGATGCAAAAATTAGTTTAGAAGTGAAAGAAAGCAAGAGATTCAAAGACTGAGATGTCTAAACAATTTGATTGCTCGAAATATCTGAGAATGCTCTTTCTGTCAAGGAACATGGGTATCAATAGGCTAAAATTGGACGTGACCGCTCTATCTGCCTTTTAATCTTCGATCAACGGCTTAGATGAAACACTCGAATACGAATTGTCACAATTAAGTCTTGTTTATCCGATTGAAGTTGGAGCGCTCAGATTTTGCCACGTTGTGTGTGAAGAAGAAGCATCGTGTAACGCTTGCCGTTTGATCTTCATCAAACGCATGATATATCACACGTCTATAG
This sequence comes from Lemna minuta, assembly GCA_024174645.1. Lineage (NCBI taxonomy): Eukaryota > Viridiplantae > Streptophyta > Magnoliopsida > Alismatales > Araceae > Lemna > Lemna minuta. The sequence goes on from CM044103.1 coordinate 19,453,352, forward strand.
GAGTCTATTAGGTGCCATTTAATCTTAGCCTTTATAACTCATTTTAAATAGTTGAGATTAAAACATTTTAAAACATGAATTGTCACCCAATCAAATGTCGTTGTGCAACTTGATAGGATCTTAGGTCGATAACTTTTCAAAATTTTGATCAAAACATCAAATGCAGCGGAATTCATTGAATCGGATATTCAAAACATTGAGGCACCAAGAACAAATGATCCTATCATCTAATATGTATGAGAAAACATACTTATAAGTTTCCTTGAAGAGTTCTTGAAGCTATTCAAGTGTCTAGCCTCTAGCGGTATCCACACGGTCTCTGGATGGTTGGATCTCCTCTTCAAACCTCTTCACCATGAAAGAAAGAGAAGAAATGATAGAATTCCCACAAGGCTTGCATGGGCACCTTCAATTGTGATCGTTCTCCCCCTATTTATAGACATTTGGAATGAGGTTTTTTTCATAAAAACCCTCATAATTATATCTATATCCACCAACATCCATAAACCTTATGTGTGTGACCCGCTAGGTCCATATATCTCACTAGTTAATAACTCTATAGACCAAATAACACCTTATTGGTCAACCTTAATTAATTATTCACATTCACATATAGATTAATTAATCAAGAATCGATTTAACCCGATCGACAGGTTGAGTTGTAGCCCATTGGTGCCAAGCTACACCACGTACACTAGGAGATATGGAGTACGTAAGAACTCACTTATGGAACCTTCCCGTCATCGATTACCATATATGTATAATCCTTCATCCACATTAGACTCATGAATGACTTAGGGTATGGTCAACTGTCAAACCCTAATCGGTCACTCAAGTTAGTACTGATGAGTGTAGAAATCATCGAGAAGCCCTTCTTCGATATTTCTACTACCTTGTCCAAGGATTTCATCGCATCTCATTCCTTTAGTCAATCTCCTCAAATACCGAGGGTGGATGATCCCATCTTGATCACACAATCATCTTTGTGGACTTCATGTCGTATCCAATATATGACATGAAGATATCCTGTGGCTAGGGATTCGTAAGTGATAATCAAAACACGATCATCCATCCACAAGATGTCTTTGGTGTCTCAAGTCAAAGGACCACACACACAACCATGGCATGAATCAACCTGATTGACAGTTAGGTATAGTACCATTCAAGGATTTATACAGATCAATTCAGTGAACTCTTTCTCTAAAGAGCACCCACTATCTATCCTTAGTGTCTCCACAATGATAGCTATAGGATCAGCCATACTCATCATATGAGATTGATTATATAGTGCTATTCTTTCCAGATAATTCGATGTCCTTCTCAAATATCCCACCAATAGGAATGTTTAAAACATATGTTTAAAGACTAGTGATCACTATAGTCTTTAAATTCACTTAGTCATTCTCGTGAATTATGATCTCATCATAATTCACTTAGTCATTGCACATGCTCATGGACTTCATTGCAAACATCACACAAGAATGACAATGAATAAATTTTATTTCAATGAACATAAACAAGATACATGAAAGTGTGACTGGCTTATAGGCCACATAATATCCATCAAATGTGAAGAAGAAGCATCGTGTAACGCCTGCCATTTGATCTTCATCAAACGCATGAGATATCACACGTCTATAGGAGTCTATTAGGTGCCATTTAATCTTAGCCTTTATAACTCATTTTAAATAGTTGAGATTAAAACATTTTAAAACATGAATTGTCACCCAATCAAATGTCGTTGTGTAACCTCCCCCCCCCACCCCATGACTTAAGTAAAGATCAACGACATTGATTAAGTGCCCAAATTGGATGCTTCCCGTCATCCCATGTCACCTATATTAAAGAAATAAAAATAGTCCCACATGGCAAAAATTGAGGCGAAAAATCGTTTACATAAGTGGAGCAGTGTTAATGGGTTAGCTTATATCAATTAATGGATGCTTAACCCACTAATGATGCACACGCGCACACCCACAAGCGTGCGCCATGTGGAGCATGCATATGTCATCACATAGGGACACGTGCCTTCGCTCTACCGTGTTAATTGTCACATTAGCGTGCGATGATAAAAATTAAAAAATATAACTAAAAATTAATCTTCATTTTTTTTGTTTTATCATAAATTAAACAATCTATCATTCTAAAAATTTAAATTAAATAAATAATAAGAGAATGAATTTTTTATTTAAAAAATAAACTCATTTCTTTTAAAAAATAAACTAGAAAAATAAATGAGTGAATACAAAATATTTTATCTTCTCATTTAACATTAAAACCTAAATATAATCTCAAATATAAAATGAGAATAATCTTAATCTCAAATATCTCTATTTAATTCTTTATGATTATCCCTAAAAATTGTGCATTTTGAGATTATAACTTAAATTTTTATTTAATGATAGATTTACAATCAAACTATGATAACATGCATAAGGATGAAATGTTTTATGCCTTAGTTTGCATTAATAATCATATAGTTACATGTATAAATTGTATGTTATCAATTTTGCATCCGATATACAACTTTTTAGAGATTTGTAGCCAGGGATTCATAAGTAATAATTAAAATACTATCATCCATCCATAAGATGTCTTCGATATCTTATGTCTGAGAACCACATACACGATTGTGACTTCAATCAACTTGATTGATAGTGAGATATAATGTAATTCAAGGATTCATATGAATCAATTTAGTAAACTCTTTCTCCAAAAGCACTAACTATCTATCCTTGGTAATCTCCACACCATTGGTCAAAGGATAAGACATACTCATCTTATGAGTTGGATAAAAAATATTATTCTTTCTAGATAATTAGAATATTTAGATTTTATGTTTAAAAACTAGTGATCACTATAGTATGATCTCATCTTAGTTCACTTATTCATTACATATGCTCATAGACTTTATTACAAGCATCACACAAGAATGACCATGAATATAAATGGCATACACGGAAGTGTGATTTGGCTTGTAAGCCACATATATCCATCACATACAAGCTTTCTTGTTCCAAATAGCCTTGGGGGCCGATATAAGTTTAATTGGCTCACCGATTGAGGAATTCACATCTTGAGCATCCATGTGATGCCAGTGGTGTTCTAAATAAGCCAATCATGAAGTTGAAGATCTTTGAGGGATGAAGGGTTATCCATACTCAATGAGAGATAACAATTAATGTGAAGGAAGCGACAAAAGTTTCCAAAACATGTAACATAATCAATGGCATCAAAGATCATGCACGGACTATAAAGATTATGACAAATGCATTCATCATATGATAAATTGAAGGAGCAATCGGATGAGAAGAAAAAAATCAGTAGAGGATGAGCGGGCATGAAGGATGGGCCCTAAATGTTGTGGATGAATGCATGTGTTGAACGAGACAGAGAGGAAGTGACCAGATGAACTCCGGGGTGAACAACTAGGACCAGCGACATCAAGTGACCGGACGTAGGGGTCGATAATTTAACATAATTGTGGAAGCATGTAGAAAAAAATCAATGAACCAAATCAGGTCATCATGAGCTTGTACAACAACATCGCTGAAATATGGTAGTAGGGCTACCAATATACGGTTTGTTAGGGCCGATAATAGGTTGAGCTAATAGTGGGCTGGTGACGCACAATTGGGAGAAGGGAGAGCTCGCAACAACTAGGCAAGTTGGTAGAATGCCATTTAGTCAACAAGGTCTACGACTAGAAGTGTTGACAACAACTGGCTAGAAAAACTAGCCATGAATAAAACACAGCACTAGGTGAAGCGCCAACTCGAGCAAGGTGGCACTAGCATGGTAAGGCATAGCACTGATGCGGCTTGCGAAGGGTTGATGGATATTGCGTGGCTTATAAGCCAATCACACTTCCACGTATCTCGTTTATGTTAATTGAAATGAAATTTATTCATTGTCAATCTTGTGTGATGTTAGCAATAAAGCTCATGAGCATATGCAATGACTAAGTGAATTATGATGAGATCATAATACAAGGATCACTAGTTTTTAAACATATGTTCTAACCATTCCTATTCGTGAGATATTCAAGATGGACATCAAATTATCAGGAAAGAATAACATTATCTTATCATACTCATATGATGAGTATGACAGATCTTGTAGCCATCGGTGTGGAGACACTAAGGATAGATAATGTGAACGATAGTGGCTCCATACCGGATGGGAGTTATGAAATTTTTTTGAGCACTAAATTAATTCAAATGAATCCCTGAAATGGTAATTATACCTAAAAAGAGTTTAGTGATTCATGTCATGGTTGTGTGTGTAGTCCTTTGACTTGAGACACCAAAGACATTTGGTGGATGGATGATTATATTTTGATTATGACTTGTGAATCCCTCCCAACGGGATATGTAAAGCATCATATATTAGATACGATATAAAGTCCACAAAAATGATTGTGTGATCAAGATGGGATCATCTGCCCTCGGCATTTGAGGAGATAGACTGAAAGAATGAGATGCGATGAAATCCTTGGCCAAGATATTAGAAATATCAAAGAAAGAGTTCCCAATATTTTCCTACACGCATTAGTACTAACTTGAGTGATCGATTAGATTTTGACAGTTAATACTATCCCAAGTCATTCATGAGTTTCGTGCAGATGAAATATTATACTTACACGGTAATTGATGATGGAAAGGTTCCATAAGAGAGTTATTACATACTCTATATCTCCTAGAGTACGTGTTGTAGCTTGGCACCCAACCAGCTAGCAACTCAACCTATCAATTGGGTTAAATCGATCCTTGATTTATTAATCTATATGTTAATGTGGATAATTAATTAAGATTGACCAATAATGTGTTATTTGGTCTATAAATTTATTAACTAGTGAGATATATGGACATAGAGGGTCACACTCATAAGGTCTATGAATGTGGGTGGATATAGAGATAATTATTGGTTTTTTTTGAAAAATCCGTATACCAAATATCAATAAATAGAGAGAGAATGACCACAACTCAAGATGTACATGCAAGCCTTGTGGGAATTCTATCAGTTCTTCTCTTTCTCTCTTGGTGAAGAGCTTTGAAAAGGATATCCAACCATCCGAAGACCGTGTGGATACCGCTAGAGGCTAAGCATTCGAATAGTTTCAATAAGTCCTTTAAGGGAACCTTGTAAGTATGTCTTTGTCATACATACTATATGATAGGATCATCTATTCTTGGTGCCTCAATATTTTAAATATCCGATTCATTTGATATTTTGATAAAAATTTGGAAGGCTTATCGACCTTAGAGACTAACAAAGGGTGACCATCATGAGGCTATTCAACATCATCAGGGAGGCTCTAATATCATGTGGAAGCTGAGTATTTCAATGAAGAAGAAGGAGAGGAAGAAGAGGAGGAAGAAGGAGAAGGGCAAGAGAGAGAAACCATCGATTGGGACCGATGAAGAGAGAGAAAGAGTGTGTGCGAGGGAGGAATTTACAAGAATGACCCTAAGAAGGATATATTTACTCACAATTCTTTTTATGTCAATTTGTGGAATTCCCTAAATAATAATCATAAGAAATTGGAGGTACTCATATTACATTGTCTTGAAGATATCATGAGTAATTCTTATTAAAAATCTATGCTGAAAAAGTACTTTGAAAATTGAAGCTTTAATTCATGGGGAACTCTATGCTATTGAGAATTCACTTTTAGATAAAATTTGAAAATGTTGTGGACGAAGAACAAAATCATTGATTATAATTTTTATTAATAAATATTAGAAACCCTTGTGGATGTCATGATACTGCTATCACATTTGAAGTTCTTATAACGAATGCTTAGTTGAAAATATAAGTGTCTTTGCATAATTTTTATCTAGTACTAATTTATGAGTTTGGCCTCTAATCTCAACCAACATTAGAAGAGGGGGTGCATTGTCTTGAAGGATTTGTGAGAAGATAGGGGTGACTTTCTTATTTTGAAAAAACCTAGATATCAAGTTTTAATCAAGTAAATATAAATTTGATGCATTGGAATTGTGCAAAACATTTGTAATTGTTAAAGGGCAAATGCTGTGGAAAAATCTACCAATATTTCCATTTTCAATATATTCATGTCAACAATTCAATTTTTTAGGTATGACCAAGCTATCTAAAAAGCAACATATTTCAAAGAAATTTTCTTGTCCTTAAGTGCCAATTCCTTGTCTTTGAAAGAAAACGAATAATTTCAACACTCACACGATATCATCAAATCATTTTAAGTAATATTTGGCAGGATTACCTTTTATGAAGATGATTGTGTGACATAGATAATTGTCATTAGACATTGATCTATCTCTCATATCATCACCCTTAAAACATCTTACAAGAGGCCACCATAATCACATTAAGTAGTTCAAATGTTCTTTCTTGGGCAAGCATTCTCCGTTCAAATAGGTGACAATATTACGTGATCTAAAATATATCATTTCAAGAAATATGTGTATTCAAGGGAGCATACCCATCCATGTACTTTGCTATAAATAATGAAAACAATTGAATATTGAATGTTGACTGGAAACTTGAGTTTTCAGGTGAGATATACTCACTATTCATTCAACATAATTGTAGAAAAGTTCATTGACTTATGGCACATGACTAGATCCACAACCTAGTTGAAGGGGTTTTGTGATAGTTGCATGTATGCTCTTCACCCATGTGATTGTTGTACAAAGTAGAGAGAGGTCATGGCTCCACCATCATTAACCAATGGATGAGAAAGATACTTGCCGTACTCACATTACCATCTCTCTCTCTCTCTTCACCTCCACATGTGAGTGTGCCTATTTATATTAAACACAATATCTCTTTCTCCTCGTCCATTCACCTATCTATATTTCTCTATCAATCGATCTATTTACACACACACACACACACACATATATATATATATAAATACATATATGCATATGTATCTATCTATTGATAATTAATCTATTTATATACTTAAATTTAATCAATCCACCATATAGTTGTCTATCTATATGTCTGTCTTAATCAATCAACTAATCTATCCATTTATCTATCTATCTACTTACCTACCTACCTATATATCCATCTATCTATCTCTCTATCCATTCATCCATCCATTGATGTACCTATCCAATCTAGCCATCCATTCATCCATCTATCCATAAGTTAGTTTTCAATTTGAATGCTCTACAATATTCCCACCAAATGGTCTAGCTGCAGGGACAAGACAGCCGGAAGACCCGGAAAGCGAGCGCCTAAAAGTCATGCACGGAGTTGAAGTACGACGTGTCGTTTCTTCTCTCTCTCTCTCTAAATCTATTTATCTCTATCTATTTCTATATTCGTTTCTCTATCTTGCTTTCTATATCTACAGTCTACAGATATAGACATCTCGAACAATCACTGGAGACCTCCAGTCTCCACTTTCCGGGAGGATTTTAGGGTTTATGGTCTTCCCCATGATCGGGAACTAGTTTACAGTTTGTTTTCTATGATCGGTAGCTGATGACGCTAAGAGAGAGAGAGAGAGACGTTTCTCCTGTGAGAAAGAGCGATCCTCTCATGTCTAAGGCGGATCTTATGTGGTCTGTTGATGACACCAACACAGAGAGAAACGTTTATGGAGAGAGACATTCTAGTCACGGGTTACTCTTCAACTTTCTGTAGTTTGATGACGATTAGAGAGAGAGAAAGAGAGAGACATTCATAGAGTATGAAAAAGAGAACCCATCTTGGTATGGTTTGGGGTTAATTTTCTGCTCTCTGTCGTTTGATGACGATTAGAGAGAGGGTAAGACGTTTATAGAAAAGAAAGAGAGAGCAATTCTAGCCTAGGGTGGATTTTCTACTCTCTGTAGTTGGATGACGTTTAGAGAGAGAGAGACGTTTCAAGATAAAGAAAAAAGAGAGGCCATTCTACTATAGGGTTAATCTTAAAGACTGTAGGTAGTTTAATGACGATTAGAGAGAGAGAGAGAGAGAAAGAGAGCGAGTAAGAGAAAGAGAGACTTTTAGAGAGAGACCGTGAGCCATCTTCCACTGACGGGGGTCCAATACCAAATCACAGGCAATTTCTTTTGCAATATTGCTTACAAAGAAATCTCCCAACTGCCAAAGATACTAACAAACAGCATCTTTTCTCTCATTCTCTCTCTAGAAATGAAGTTCCTTGACTTAAATGCAAACGGGATTTTCAGAAAGGCAAAGCAAGAGCTATAGTTCCTCTCTCAAGGTCAGCGATGGTCCTGTTTATTGGTGACGAGGACGTCATCCTCGTTGCCGACAAACAGAAGGGTCCCTGGTGATCCATTGTTTTGGATTCCAGTGAGCTCAAGGTTGCGGAGCTAGGGTTTTCCTGCTCCTATTAGCCTCTCTTCTACGCCAACTTGCCTCAACAGGGCGGGATTCAAGGTGAACTGGAGTTCACGGTATCGCCCGTCGTCCTCGTCCATCAGTGTTGTATAACTCATTCCTCTCTCTCTCTTCCCTCTGGGTCTAGATGAGCAATCAGATCTTGGATCGTTGATCTCGTCGATCGTTGTATCGGCGCAGATGTAAGCCCTCAGTCCTCTCTCTCTCTCCCTCTCTTTCTCTTCACATCTCACTCTCTCCTCTCTCTTCACCTCCTCCCACTCTCTCTTCTCTCTCGCTCCACCTCTCTCTCCACTTCTCTCTCATTCTCTCCTCTCTCGTCTCTCTGGCTCCACCCGTCTCTCACACGCTCACTCTCTCTTCAATTTTCTCTCACTAACCACCTCTCTCACTCCCTCTCTAATTCTCTCTCTCCTCTCTCTCCATATATATATGCATGTGTGTGTTAGTGTGTGTTAATCCCCTCTTCCCCTCTTCCCCCTCTCGCCACTCGTTATCTCTCTGTATCTCCTTTTATCTACCTGAATTCATGAGCGACGACGTACTTCTAAACTCAACGGTTCTTGATTAGAAATGTCGATTTCTTGTCCTTGCTCGAGGAAATTTTGGGTTTCAAATCATCAAAGGATTTTACGGAAATCTTGGCCGGTTCTGTGAAGCTTCCCATATAGTTTGTCTTCATCTTGATTCACGGATGCGTTGCTCTCTCTCTCTCTCTCTCTCCAGCTCCCTGTCTCCCCTCCTCCCTTTCTTTATCATCACCCTTGTGCCTTTCACAGTTTCAATAAGCTGGGTTTCTTTCTCTCAAAAACTCCTATACTGGGTATCAAGTGAGCCAGTTGGCATGAGAGAAAGAGTAAATGTGTTTGACTGAGTGAAAAGATTGAAAGATGATGTCGAAAAAGGTAGAGAGAGAGTGTGAGAGGATGGAATGACAGGATTGTTTCACCGAGAGTAAGTTCCATGGGCTTTTAGGGGCTCTAGGAAGGAAGAAATCAAGTAACGTAGCTGAAATACGGGAGGAATACATTTTCGCGTTGACCGAGTGGTTTCTCTCTCTACACCTTGCTACCACTCTCCGTCTCTCTCTCGTTTCTTCCAGATCGAAAGTGTTACAGTCCTAGGAGAAGGATGAAGAATAAAACCCTCTAATCGTAAATCCAACTTCTCCTTCTCTCTCTATTTATCTGTCTCCCAATCATAACGACTGTTCTCTCATGATTCTTCGATTGATAAATCCCTTTTGCGGCAATAGTAATAATCACCGCTCTGGCCCTTCTTTCTCTCTCTAGGATATGAATGCGCCGAAAAGAAGTAGGCAGTTTGGCACTTGGCGTGTGATATGGAGCACTTTTTGGGGGCTTTTTTGGATGCAATGGCGTCTGCTCGAGTAGCTTTTTCTCTCTCTAACTTGAGCAGCAACAGGCTCAGACGTCCTTGTCATTTGGATGCAGGATGACGGGACCCGGTAATGAGGATATCAGATATCATTCAAGATTTTAAAAGATTAAAAAAAGAAAGAGAAAAAGGAAAAACGACGATACGGCGAACGATTATCGTCATCCCTCTTCTAATATCCAGAACTCGATAATGGCATCTGCTGCATGCCATACCCGATACCATCATCCACTTATCAATATTCCATACCATCATCCGCTTATCAATATCCGTCATTTGGTGACGTTATCAGATATCGATATGGTCATGGCTGACGATTCCATTATCCAATACCCGCATCTGGATGGCCAAACCCTAGTCGCTTGGGAAGAGAGGAAGGGATAATATTTTGGCATATTATTCATGGTGAATAAATACAAGTATTTTGTAAAGTAAATCTTTTCTCAAGTACTACGTAATTTTATTTGGCTGATAAATCATTTATCCCTTGTCAATAATTTCGCATATTATCCTTCTATCTCTCTCTCTTCCTCTCCCTCTCCCCCTCAAGAAAAGAGAGGAGAGAAACATGCTATCCTAGTTATCATAGCGAAACATGAGCCTTTGTAGATGTAATCTTTGTACATATAGCTTGGAGATATAACACATGTGCCCTCATCTAGAGTATCTTTTTCTTTCTTTTTCTCTCTCTAGAAAAAGATGAACCCAATTCAATTCTACCCTAGAACTAGTCCTAGAGTTAGAAAGAGGAGAGGGGATACCATTTTGGAGTGTTCGTCATTTTTAAAGACAAGTATTTAATCGAGTAAAAAAATTATTTCTCTCTCTACCTCTGTCTGAGAAAATTAAATAAAGGGTAAACATCATATACTGGCACCACCTTTACGGTAATGCTCAGATACTGACCTTTCTAAATTCTCAAATACTGGCACCACATTGCTTCTGTCCCCCACTTGGCTGCCACCTGGCTGACAAGTCACTCTCTCTCTCTCTCCCTCTCTCTCTCTCTCTCTCTCTCTCTCTCTCTCTCCCTCCCCCGCCTCACTCTCCCGATCTCCCTCCCCTCCCTCCCTCCCTCCCTCCCCCACCTGTCTCGCCCGCCCTCCCTCCCTTTCTCCCTCCCTCCCTCCCTCCCCCACCTGTCTCGCCCGCCCTCCCTCCCCTTTCTCCCTCCCCCGCCTCACTCTCCCGATCTCCCTCACTTTTCGGATACATCAAATAAAGCCCTTACTATATTTTAGACGAAGAGAGAGAAACAATAGTCTCCTCTTTCGATCGATAAAGGCTCAAGATTAAATCGGGAGAAACTAGAAAGGGAAGAACTGCCGTGAGGGTATCTGAGAATTCAAGTGAGGCCGACGCCTTGGTATCTTAGAATTTCGCCGACAAGCTCTCCCTTTCCGGAGCCCACGTACCTGCCGGAGATCTTTCCTTCCTTAATAAAAAAAGGAAAGTAGGAACCTCCACAACTTCCATGTCTCGCAAGAACTGCATGCAGCTCTCGTTCTCATCTCCGTTCATCCGCGCAAAGACGGCGACGTCCTTCATGGAACGAGAGAGCTTCATCACCGTCGGATACACCTTAACGCACGGCCCACAATGCTTGAGCCCCACGTCCAGCACCAGCATCTTTCCTTCCTCCTTGGTCTTCGCCATCAGCGCCTCCACGTCTTCTCTGCCGTGAAGCTGCTCCACCAGCGAGTGATTGTCTCCGTAGTAGAGAACGTCTCCCATGAGCTGGTCGGGCCCGATCCCTTCTTCTTCGTGGATCTTCTCCATGGTCTTGTAGAAGTTGAAGTGGGGAACATTCTCGATTCCTTCTCGTTTCAAGAGCGCTCTGGTGGCGTCGGATTCGTCCCCCAACACGAGGATGAAGACCACGTCGCCGCACATGTAGCTGAGCTCTACCATCGCCGGATAGATCTGACGGCTCTGGTCGCTCTTGGTCTCCGCGAACTCCACCACCACAAGCTTGTTCTTCCCATTCTCCTCCCCATTCTCCTCGCGACGGAATTATTTTTCCGTCGCGAGAGAGAGACAATCGCGGAGGAAGAGAGGAAGCGAAGAAAAAAATAAGAAGAGGAGAGAGAATTTTTTTGTTTCAGAGAAGGAGAGAGAGAAGGGAGGAGAGGAGCGAAATCCGGAGGGAGAGAGCTCCACTCTCACGCGCACGCGCGCGAGAGAGAGAGAGTGAGGAAATTTCCCTCCTCTCGCCTCTCCTCGGGACGGAAAAAAATTTCCGTCGCGAGAGTGAGGGCGAGAGAGGAAGAGAGAGAGGGAGAAGGTGAGCTGGGGACGAACGCGGAAGAGAGAGAAAGAAGAAGAAAAAAAGAACCGACGCGGGAGAGAGATGAGTGCGGAAGAGAGAGGAAGGGGGAGAGAACGCTCCTCTCTGAGGAGGAGAGAGCGGAGAAGAGAGAGAGAAAGAAGGAAATTTCCGTCGCAACGGAAATTTCCGGAAAGAGAGAAATAGAGAGAGAAGAAAGAGAAGGAGAACGGGAGAGAGGAAACCTGGAGAAAGAGCGGGAGAAGAAAGAAGGAAAGGAAGAGAGCGCGAGAGAGAGGAAGGAAAGGAGTGGGAGAAGAAATCTCCCCCCTCCTCTTACGCACGCACCGCGCGTGCGGGAGAGAGGGGAAGGAAAAAGAAGAGAAGGAGAAGAGAAAGAGAGAGAGAGAGAGAGAGTGACTTGTCAGCCAGGTGGCAGCCAAGTGGGGGACAGAAGCAATGTGGTGCCAGTATTTGAGAATTTAGAAAGGTCATGCCAGTATCTGAGCCTTAAAAAAGGTCGTGCTAGTATCTGAGCATTACCGTAAAGGTGGTGCCAGTATATGATGTTTACCCTTAAATAAATAACCATGCATGCCCTTTCTCTCTCTACCTCTTTTTCTCTCTTTCTTGTTTCCCTTGTTTAGGGCTTCTTCCCGAGGGAGGTGGGAGGGGACCTCACTCCCGTAGGCCAACATCACGTGTTCTCTGCGCACCCTTCCCCATCAAAGATAAGAGATAGAAAGTGTTGAGACAAGAGAGAGAAAGCTGCAGCGTGTGTAAGACGTCATTCTATAAACCCAGCAGTTCATACCAACGAACACGGCGGGCGGATTTATTGCGCATGCAGAGCAGAAAGATGCTGAGATCATGCTCCGGCAAAAAGCTCCGGGCTTTCCGCCGTCGCCTTTTCGGCAGATTTGTCGTACGGCGGTCCCGTTCCAGAACAAACGGTCTCTTCAGTAGTTTACACCTTTCTCCACCTACCTGCATTATTAATGATCAACATTCATCCATCTCTCTCTCTTCTAGCTTCTCTGTTGCTTCTTATCTGTGAACCTTCGTTCGTTGCTTCATTCCAATGAGAAACACTTGCATTCTCTCGCTCGGAATTACAGTTTCTCTGCGCTATGATTGGTGAACCTTCGTTTCTTCCGACGAGATACATTATCTAAGAAGTAGATCTCTCTCTCTACAATGCATTTTCTCTCAGGAACAAACCTGTTTTTATCTCTTCAGTCAAACGAGATAGATGTCTCTCTCTCTCTCAGAGGCAGCTTCTCTACGGTATGAACAAGACAGCTTCTCTCAGAGACAGTCTCTCTCTCTCTCTCTTTCTCTCTGTGGCACTCAGATCGAACAAGTTCAACAACTCTCTCTCTCTTCCTTTCCAGAGTTACTTGTTGATTTATGAGTCTATTCTCTCCTTCTCTCTCATGACAAAGGCAGCAAATCGGACCCAAGCCGGCAGTTGAAGCTGCCCAAATCCCCTTCTCCTGAAGAGGAGAGGCTCTCGGAGACGAGCCACATTCTCGCCGCTTCTCTCTCATCCGCCGCCAATCTACACGTCGTTGACTCGTTACAGTCAACGAAGTACCTTCCCGACACGCCCGCCAGACTAGGATGCGTCGCCACATAGCACGTGGTCGCCGCCGCCTGCGCCGCACGCACAGTCGTTAGAGAGAGAAAAGACGCTTTAGAGAGAGAAACAGGACCTGCGAAACGGTCTTCAGAAACTTCGACGCCAGGAAGAACGCCAGGTCTGACGTGGCAGATGAATGTACTGAGTAAATTGCTAAATTCGTTATTAACTAAATGGAGAAGGGGGCCCACCGGTTGAGAATCCCTCTCTATCTCTGGTCAACCTTGTGCGGACTACTCCCGGGTGGCAGCAGTTGACCGTTACTTTCGCTCCCATCTTCTGCAATGTACGAAGATTTAGAGAGAGAAGAGGTAGAGAGAGAGAGGGCAACAAGGTCTTTCTATTGGGTTTCTTCTTCTTGGCTGTTGACAGTTGACTGTTGACTGTTGACTGTTGACTAGTGACTGTTGAAGGATAGAGGAAGGTGGGACCTTTAATCTGTCGGCGAGTTCCCGGGTGTGGAGAACCATGGCGAGTTTGGATAGCGCGTAAGCCCTAGTTGCGTTGTATGTGCTGATGATGATGAACACTTAGAAGAAAGAACAAGAAAGCCCTAGATGAAAAGAAACTGTAGAAAGAGAAGAAGAAAACCCTAGATGAAGAAGACAAACTTGATGATGATGAAGAAACCCGCGATGATAAAAAAACATGATGATGATGATAATCGTGATAATGAGTGCTCGAGAAGAACAACGGGAAAGACTAAAAGAAACCCTGGAAACATGCCCATGATTAGATGAAGAAAATGCCCATGATGAAAAACATGATGATGACGCCAATGATTATGACGTAGAAGGTGCCCAAGATGAAGAAGAAACCCAAGATGATGAAAAGCATGATAATGATGATGATACACGATGATGAAGAAGACGCAGAAGAAGACACCCATGATGAAGAATGTGGCCATGATCATGAAGATGGGTATTGACGACCACCACTCTATTGGCTTCGGTGAAGAAGAAGAAGAGAATGATAGTGACGATGAATATAATGATAAAGATAATAATGATGAAATCCAAACTAAAAAATGAAAATGGAATGTTCGTGTTCTTCCGGTTGATGATGAAGAAGATGATGATCATGAAGATGAAGATGGTGATGACGATGAGTTACATGTTCTTCCGGTTGAGCTCATCAAGATAGCGAATTGGATCCCCGGAGAACCAGCTGTGTATATTAGACGTCACATTGACGATGCGCCCCTGGACTCCAGACTCCGCCGCCGTCACCACCATCTTCTCCAGCAGAAGCTTCGTCATAAAAATGTGCCCTAAAAATGGAAATTTTCTGTCATCCAACGGCCATGGAAGTATCTCGAAAATCCCAAGTACCCAAGCTGTTGGTGGCGAAGGTCAGTTCAACGCCCTCCTCGGAGATAGCGTGTACGGTAGGGAATCTCCCGGCGTTGTTTCTGAAAACGACGGCGAAGATGAGATAGCGAGAGAGTGAGAGACCCATCGAGATATGTGATGTTTAGAGAGGGAGTACATGAGGAGGTGGAGAGGAAGGTCTAGAGAGAGAAAGAGGGCGACGAATTGTCGAACTGAGCGCAGCGAGCCGAGGTCTAGAGGGAGAACGATGATGTCCGCGTTAGGAAACTTCTCAGTGATGCGGCGCCGCGTCGCCGCCGCGGCACCAAGGTGACGCGCCGGGAGAATCAGCCGGGCACCGCGCATCGCTAGCGTAAGCGCCGTCTCTTCGCCGATTCCAGAGGTTGCTCCTGCGAATAGAAAGTTAGACAGAGAAAAGTACACAGAAAGTTAGAGAAATACTGAGAGAAAGCTAGAGAGAAAATTAGAGAGAGAGAAAGTTAGAAAGAAACACAGACAGCGAAAGCTGAAGAGAAATCTATAGAGAGAATGTGTGAGAGAGAACTTTCCGGAAACTCTGATAAGGCAAGTAGACCGGAAACTGGAGAGAGAAATCTAGAGAGAGTTTGGAGAGGAGAGAGAGGAACCGGTGATGATGGCTGTGATGGAAGAGAGGTCGGGGGAAGCGCCGGTAACTTGGGCGGCGGTGGAGTTGGAGCCGTAGCCGCTGGGGCCGGGAGAACCGAGGAGGTATCTCATTGTCTCCAGCATTCTTCCAGAGAGAGATAGAGAGATAGAGTGAGATGACAACCGGAAATTTTATAACGGACGAAGTATTGGGGACACGCAGAGAAAGGGAGATAGAAGGACACGCAGAGAAAGGGAATGACCGGATGGACACCCGGACACGCGATGAGAATTGGAAGGAGAGAGAGATAGAGTCGGAGCGAGAGAGAGAGAGCAATAGGTCCGAGGAGTCGACGATAGAGAAAGATGTCCGGATGTCAGTGGGAGAGAGTAACAGGTCCGGGAGTCACGTAAAGAGAGAAACAGAGAGAGGTTGGGAGAAAGAGCAAGAGGTCCGGGAGTCTCAGAGAGAGAGAGAGAGGGACGGAGAAAGAGCAAGAGGTCCGGCAGTCTCAGAGAGAGAGAGAGAGAGAGAGAGAGGGAGAAAGAGCAAGAGGTCCGGTAGCCTCACAGACACACAGAGAGGGAAAGAGGTCCGTTAGTCTCAGAAACAGAACAGGTCCGGGGACTCAGAGAGAGACAGAGAGGGGTGCGGGGATTCGAGTCGGAGAGAGAGAGGGCAAGAGCTACCCTGAGTCGGCGATTCAGATACAGATGATAATAGAGATAGAGAGAGAGCCAGAGGTCCGGAGAGTGAGGGAATCGACTAGAGAGAGAGATGCAAGAGGTCCCGGGAGTCGGCGATTGAGAGAGAGCAACAGGTTAGGTTTGTCGACTAGAGAGAAACCCGGGAGCAAGATTGAGGCGAGACCGCAAGATGCCCGTGTTAATGATGGAAATAGAGTCTAGAGAGAGAAAGGAAACGAAAAAGAATCTGTGACTTGTGACTCGTCAGGATGGGAAGGGGGACAAGAGGAGCGGTCGAGCTGTTAAATGCGGAATGCGATTGAAAATGACGTCTGCGGGACTGCACCTTCCTCTGCCGTCTTAAACCCTTACAGGCTAGAGGGAGAAGGCTAGAGAGAGAATGCTAGAGAGAGAATGCTAGAGAGAGAAAGATGTTGACTATTGCTGCTGCAGCAAAAGGGATTGATCAATCGGAAAGTCGTGCGTGATGAGACATTAGTATTATGATTAGGAGATGGATAGATAGTTATCGAGAGGGAGGAATGGCAACCAGCTCCAGAGAGAGAAACATGTTGACTTTTGCAGCTTCGGCAAAAAGGATTTATCAATCGGAGAATCATGAGTGATGAGACAACAGTAGTATGATTATGATTAGGAGATGGATAGATGGTATCCAAACGGAGGAATGGCGGCCAGGTCTAGAGAGAGAAAATGGATTCTTCTCTTCTCTCAGCTACAGTTCATCAATTCTTCGTGAAGAATCCGTGAAATACAAAGAAGACAAAGAGTAGGACAGCTTAGCAGAACCAGCCAAGATTTCCCCTAAAATCATCTGATGATATGAAGCCTGAAATGGTCCCGAAGAAAGACAAGATATCCGCATTTTAATCCAGAGCAGTCGAGTTTAAAAGTATGTCGCCGCTCATGAGTTCCGAGCTTTAAAAGTAAGCCTCCAAAAGGAAGTAAAGATAAGGGTAAAGGATAGAGAAGAGGGTGAGTGAGAGAGAGATAGAAATTGAGGGGGGTAGATCGGAGTGATAATGTGCGTGCGTTTGTGTCTAGAGAGAGAGAGAGATAGAGAAGAGGGAAGTGACAGGAAGAAGATATAGAAGTTGACAGGGGAAAGATGGGAGCGATAATGTATATAAATTGTGAGAGAGAGAAAGAGAGAGGAGAGAGAGGTTATGACCGCGGTCACTGAAAACCTTATGTTTATCTCTCTCTCTCCGCAAAGTAGATCTAGGACTAATTGCGCGATACAGCGATCGATGACCAAGGTCAACGATCCAAGATCAGAATATTTTGACAACATGCCCAGATCTGATCGCCCATCTGGACACAGAGGGAGAGAGACTTGGAGAGAGAAATCAGATTTGCAACACTGACAGCCGTGGACGATGAAGATACTGTGAGCTGGAAGCCTTCAAAAACCCTGCAAGTTGGGTAGAAGAAAGTTGGTGGGCGCAGGAAAACCCTAGCTCCATGTCTCTCTCTCTCTCCCTGGCATCCAAAATATAGAACAGTGGGGACCCTCCTGCTTGTCGGTAATCAGGATGGCGTCGCTGTCATGAATAAACAAGTTCATATTTGACCTTGAGAGAGAATCCATAGCTCTTGCTTTGACTTTCTGAAAATCCTGTTCGTCTTTGGTCAAGTAATTCATTTCTGCATCTCTCTCTCTCTCTCTCTCGCTCTAATAGTCATCAAACTTGCGACAGTGGAAGATCAACCTCAGACTAGAATGGCTCTCTTGTTCGTACTCTACAAACGTTTCTGTCCCTCTCTCTTTCTTTCTCTCTCTAAACGTCCCTCTCGCTCCAACCGTCACCAATGCAACGACAGTAGAAGATTAACCAAAGACTAGAAGGGCCTTCTCTTTTTCTTACTTCTCTCTCTCCAAGCGTCTTTCTCTCTCGCTCTAATCTTCGTCACATCACAGACACTAGAAAATTTACCCTACACTTGAATGTCGCTCTCTAAGCGTCATCAACAGACAGAAGATCAGACCTAAAGTTGAGCGGATCTCTCTCTCTAGGCGTCATCAGCAACCGACCACAGAAGATAAACACCAAACCAGAGCGGCTCCCGATCGTTATACTCATAAACCCCAAAACCCTTCTGAAAAGTAGAGATAGGAGACTCCATGGACGTAACCAGAATCTGTAAACTAGAGAGACATCGAAATATTAGTAGAGATAGATTTAGAAATAGAGAGAGAGAGAGAGAGAGAGAGAGAGGAAAACAATATTTCCGGGTCTTCCGGCTACCTTTCCCCCCTAGAGTTAGACTATTTGACGGGAATATTGTAGAGGAATCGGATTGAAAACTAAGAGCAAATTAGTGTAAAATATCGGGGGAAAAACCCCCATAAATTGGTAGAATAATTGAAGCCCAAGAAGGCTCTGAACCATTCGGGGGAATACTTTCAATGGCAGAGAGAAGATAGAGATAGAGAGATATCAAAACAGAAAGATGAATAGGTAGACAAACAGATAGACATAGATACCCTGAAAGAAGAAAGAAATATAGATGCACAGACAGATAGACAAAAACTTATGGGCACAAAGGAACATAAGGAAAGATTGATAAAAATAGTGAGATATAGATAGATCGATTATTGTCAGATTGATAGAGCATAACATCTATTGATAAGTGGATGGAATGTGTGTGTGTGTGTATACACACACACACACACATATATGTTTATATATATAGAGAGAGAGAGAAATGGTAATGTGGGTCTGATAACATGCAATCTTAACACGCAAACACATGATTATTAATACAAATTAAGGCATAAAATATTTCATTTTTATGCATGTTATCATACTTTGAGTGCATTTCTATCATTTCATGCAATTTTAAGTTATAATCTCAAAATTTACTATTTTAAGGATAATTATGTATAAGTAAGAATATATTTTTTAAAATAGATTATTCCCATCAAAATTTGAGATTATTATTAGGTTTTAATGTTAAATAATAAGAGAAAATATTTATAAAAACTCATTTATTTTTCTAAATTTTGTTTTTAAAAAAGAAATGAGTGTATTTTTGAAATAATAATTTATTATCTTGTTATTTAAATATTTTGACTTTTTATGATGTTAGATAATTGAATTTCTAATCCAATGAAAAAATATGGATTAATTTTGGAGTTATATTTAGAAAGTTATCAATTTTCTAATTTTTAGGGGATTTTTATGGAATTTTTCTAAAGTTTTAATGAATTTTTTAGGATATTTCGGAATTAAAATCTATTTTTCAAATTTTTATAAGTGCGCAGGTGACGTGACGCAATGTGGGGCGTCTGATCAATCACAATCGACAATCAAACGCGGGAGATGACGTGGCAGCACATGGAGGATCCGATCGCGCAATTAAATCGCGATCATCGATCATCACTTAAAGGCGGAGGTACGTGGCACATTATTACTCGTCGGCAAATCATTTTGAAAATGATATAATCTCAGTCGTTCGTCAAGAGAGTTATAACGACTGAGATTAAACCGACAAAAACGCATCTAGAGCATGAGATCAAGATCAGACGGATGACATTTCAATCGTTATTTCTAAAGCGCACGAAGTGGCTTCATCTCGGCGGTCCATGTCCGATCCCACAGCCATGACTTAATCGTAACGATTTACATTGATGCATTTCATCAGAGTCGTTGATCGAAGATGAAGCGTTTCATCGGACGGTTACACCCAAATTGGCTATAAATTGAGATGGTCTTCGACATTTTCATGTATTCTTGGATGATTTCGAGTTAGATTACGTGTTTTCCTCCTAATCTTTCGTCATGTATCATTTATTTGTAATTTAGGATCGTTAATTTAGTTAATTTAGTCTTTTAATTTAAAATTTCTCTTAATTCGAGTTCGGAAATTTCTCTCTAATTCACTCTTGATTTCTCCGCGAATCTTGATCCAAATCAAGTGATTTTTTATTACGTGGATTCGTCTTTGAGTTCTCTTTCCAAATCTATCATTTTCCATAATTTCTCATCTTAATTCATCGTCTAATTTGATCGAATTTTAAAAGATCTCTCGAAAATCCCTTATTTCTCCGTGGATTCGACCCTTATTGACCATTATACCCTTCAATTCGTGAATTATTCTTAAAAGTAGTGAGTTTAAAATTTATTTTGACACGAATCGGTGTGTAATTAATGACCGCATCGATTCGTTCTCTCAGGGTCCCACTAGCATCTTTCATTGATTGGTTAGTGATGAATACCATCATCCAACGATACCGTTATCCCACTTCCCAAATTCAATACCCGATTCCTTCATCAAGTATTGAATATCATATATCAAATTCTTGATGACAGTGATGAATATCATATGACTTCGATTGTTGAACTTCACCTTTAATCAAAACTATTTTTTGCTTTTAGAAAATAAGAATTTAGAAATTAATTTTGAAAAAAATTGTTTAGTTTAATTCACATTGAGGTTATATTCATATGAATGCTTATTTAATGCATTTTGTTGTGGCAATTGAAACTCATCTACTCACTTGCTAAATTAGGGCTAAAATCACAGTGATCATAGCCAACAGATGATCAGATGATATGATGAGCTAGTGATGGTAATAGGGTCTAGCTGGCATGAAGCAAGGCCTTTAGGTGTTAGATGATGCAGCGATGAAGAGACTTAGTAACATGGTGATAGCATGTTGTGTCAGCGACAAGTTGAGGTCCCCATGAGTTGTCACCATCAAGAAAAACTAAGAGTGGAGAGAATAAAAAAACAATTAACTATTTACTCAATTATCAATGTTATAGACTTATATGAAAATCCTAATGTAGTGTATATATATATATATATATATATATATCATAATGATATATTGACATAGTTGTAGCATAGGAACTATGTAGAACAATGGCTTAAGTCCACAAGCTTTGCTTTAGAGGAAGGGCTAGGTTTCGAATCCACAAAACTGACTTCTTTTACCCTAAAATTCACAATGGGTTGTGCTTGAATGCACAAGTACTTATGTACTCTCAACAGGGAGAACACTTAGAAAAGATAGCAGAGCTCTCAAAATGGGATAACCTCAAATTTTAAGTTTAAGGGATACACTTGGCGCCTTATATAGGCCTCAAAAGGTGAAGGGTTGTCCAAGTGATATTACCCTTGAAATAACAACTCAAAGTCTTAGAAATATAACATTAACATTATGCATGTGTCAGCAATTAGACCTGACACAGCAAAAGGAAGCTTCTAAGCTCAGATAAGCTTGAAAAGAGATATTCCAGGATCTCTAAAATTTGACACAAGATATTTGAGTGTCTCTAGATGATCCTCTGCAGATTTTGTCAACTCCTAGAGATTCTCCCTAGCCCATTAAGCTTTATTGGGCCTCACAATTGGACTTCATCATATTGTGCCTCCACTTGTGAAGGTGTGGCCTACATCTTATATAAAATCCACTAATGATATTCAATATCTTATCGAGATTTGTTATTTTTATTCCCCATAGTTAACATTAGCGAGTATCTTAACAATACTCAATACCATTTGTCACTTAACAATATCTATCATCAAGATGATGATATCTAGAATTTGTAGTAACAAATGTCGACAAGGAACTCATACTATCCAATACTTGCATTGCTAATGATACAAGGTCATATTCTCTATCTATTTTGTACAACACTCTAGTGGGTGAAGATATTGCTAACAAAGAGCTTTTATTGCGCCGACAAAGTTATATCTTCAATGAACCAATAGAGAAGTGAGGGCATATGAGTCGGCGCAATAGAAACTTCAGTGAACCAAATAAATGACCATATCCACATCCATTCTCACAAGGCCCATTTCATGATTGACTCTTGGTCCCATTATGAACTAGTCAGCACTCATATTTTTTGACATCTCAACCGAAAGGAGGAATCGTAAGAATTCATGAAATTTCATGGAATTCATTATTTGAAGTTCTTGTTGAATTTCATGGAATCATGGATCAATGTCTCTTAGTGAGAGATTATGATAAGAATGATATTATGAAGTCACATGACTAATGTGAACGTCATCATTCCATAATTAATGATATTTACTGTAATCATGATCACTGGTGAGTAGTTGCATGTTCAAGAAAGAACTTTAACTCACTGAGTGCTAGGTTAGGAGATTACCAGTGTAAAAGAAGCTAGTACCAAGACCAATTGAGCCTTGATAACTGAAAGTCTTAGCAAAACATATTCAAAAAATTAGGAAAGCATCAAAGCAATTTTTTTGTTTGAAAACTGGGTTTGTCTCCCTTAAGGGTTAGACCTGACAATCATATGAGTTTTCAAAGTCTTGAAGGTAAGACACAAGCACAATTCCTATCTTTCAACTTGGTTTTCTACATCATTCAATTCTAATGACTACTAATTTCCATCAAAATCATGATAATGACTTTTAAAGATCCAAAATGTAATTCTTGAATGCAAAACACTCAAAAATTTTTACAATGAAGTCTCTCAAAATGACAATAGTAAAGAAATATAAACTAATTCATTACTAAAATGGAAAAAAAAGATCTCATTCATAATGTGTAATTGAACATTTTCTAAAGTCTTCATAACATTTTTAAATAATATCTTCTAATTAGAAGAGCATTGAATGCATAATGATGTCTTCGAGAAATCCATAGGAGATTGTTTAATGAAAATAATCATTATATTATACAAACTTGTACATATGGCCCATAAATTAAGTATTATCAAGTTGATTGTCAATGTCTAGTGGGCTTCCATTTCAAAAATAAAATAATTTTTTAAAGAAAGTACAATAAAATTGCCACAACCATGTAGTACCTACATTCCAAGCATGTAGATATTTAGGTCAAATTTACAGCCACTATAAAATTTTGAAAACTTTGAAGAAAACTTCATCGACTATTCCATACTACCATGCATGGTCTGCCCATTGATGGTCGCTTGCATACTGCCACGCACGCCCTTAGTTTGCGTTGCCATTGTTGCAGCTCACCAGGAATTGAAATTGTGAAACATTTATTCTTTCATAGTGAGGTGGATGGGGAGTGTTGGCATTGACTTTTAGTGAATTGGCTCCCAGCCCTCTGTTTTGCTCCCATTGTTTCTCCTTAGCGGATCTTTCGAAAAGCTTTTGACTCACCAACTAGCTCTCAAGGAAATCCCCTTGTACATATCACTTTAGCTTACATGATGTGGGAGATATAGAAAGGGTGAACTGGTTTGCAATTTGGGGGCAGCACAATGAGTTCCATGGAGATGATATGACATATCACCTAGTGGCTTAGGAGTACTCATTCCTTGGTGCTCCAACAAAACACTCAAATTCTGTTTGCGAGGCACTCCAAGCTTGGAGTATCTATATTACTCCTAGGACAATTTGGACTACTGTATGTTTGTCATGTGGACACCTTCGCAACTTGAACATCTTAATCTCAATGTGGACGGAGCATCTAGAGGTAACCTTGGCCACGCATGGAGGGGGGAGGAGGACATATTACGCGGCTATCTTGGCCGCCTAATATTTGCTTTCTCTCACTTTTATAATTTTAAGACTAACACTGTAGCCGAGGCTATGGCGATCAAAGATGGCTTGTTCCTATATGAAACACGCAATCTTTGAGATATTCTCCATGAATCGAATTCACACGTGTTAGTTGATATGGAATGTTCTGGATATTTATTGTTATTGGTGGATCCAACATCTATATTTTGATATCATACAATAATTAGAGTTGACTTTGAATAGTCAATCACCAATTTCAATAAGGGAACTAAATGACAAAAGCACTAGCCTCTCATGTAGTGCACTTCTGTTAGAGGTCCCTCTTCGTCATATGACAAGATATGCCACAGGAGGCTTGATGATGTCATCGTCTCGAGTAACTAGACATACCTTCCCTACGCATTCAATGTACTCTTTTCTCTGTCGCCCTCGTGAGTGGTGTATCACTTGGGGCTCCACACCCTAACGAACACGAGAGTATTCATGAGTAGAACCATGAGCTGTGACCAACACATACCACTTGATGCTAGGTTCACGAGGATCCCACTACCTAGAGTCGAGACAATTATATTGGCCCAACCTTGTATCTTGGGCATGAGAGATGCCACCGGGAAGCTTGTGCCCATATCGACATCACCCTGCATCTCGGGTAATAGAAATGCAACAAAGGTTTACGAAATCGAGTGATTCCCTTCCTACACCCATTTCACTGGCGCCTTCTATCTCTTGATTCGAGATACCTAACGAGGAGATACCTGCCACCTAATTACGCTACGTCTATACCTTCTCTCTCCGGCATGGGTCAATACTTTGGGCTTGCATGTGATTGGAGCCATGTGTCGTGGGGGCACCACTCAACTAAATAAAACACACACATAAATAAATAAATAATAATAAATAAAAGATGTATTTTCCATCCTTCACTTCAGCAACAAACACTTCAAGTGGGTGGGGAGAAGGCATTGATTTATGTTCCTTCAAAGCACTAAGTAACTACGATAGTGTGGTGTAGAGTCTTATATATTAACCATGAGTCCTTGGAAGGGTTTAAAGCTAAGATTCCCCAATGCCCTTCGAGTACTCATCATCCTCATCCTTCTCTTTTTTGTCCAAAAGCTATGCAAAGCCTTGGACATCACTATAAAGATCGGGGTAGACAGATAATGAGTTTAATAAAGATACCTTGAGGCTTGATTACAATGAATGAAATTACATAACTTGTCCTAGAGGCTTTTCTTTGGACTTTAAAGCCTTAAAATTGGGGATTTGAACTTGAAACTCTCTGATTGTCGCTTGCACTTTGAACTTAGAATTTCATAACTTTTCAACCCCGCTCTTTTATCTTTACTCCTTCCTTTTTTGTTTTTTTAAAGGAACTCCATACTTTTTCATCTTCAAACCAAGGACTTACAAGATAATATGCCTCTAAGATCCTTTGAGAGGAAAGGATCTTTAGCACCGAAGGACCTTGACATTCTCAAGCCTCCCTAACAATGGACACATATACTTGAGGTTGATGGACCCATTGAATCTAATCTTAGAAGGACACGAGTGTAAGTAATCAGAGCCATTTCCCCACAAAAGAATATCTTGAGCTTCTACACTGAGGTGGAGTACAGGAGAGGATAGCCGAGATAGCAATTCTACTTCGTAGGTTTCTAATGTTAATCAACTTCAATTCATGTATACAAAATTTTCGATTTTCTGCCTGTGACAATCACAACTCAACTACCAAAAAAAAGCTTCATCAACTATTGATGATGGCATCATGACTCCCAAGAGGAAGCATATATTCTTCTCGCAAGTATTTTTCACGGACAAATAAAAACCAAAGGTCTTGATTAAGTAAAGCTTCGACATTTCAAAGATCGACATCGTCAAAACAGGAATTCTCCGAATGCAAATAGGGACCGACATAATGGCACAGATTTTCAATCTTCCAAACCAAACCAACACCATCAATTACTTTAGTCCCACATGGACAATGACTTCAATATTTTCTTCTCAAAATATTATCAAGTAAATATTTTCTCACCACCATAAGGACTTCAGGTGAAAATATTTTGGCTACAGAATCTTTAATCGTATAAATAACCAATCAGCTTCACTCTGCCTTTACTTACTGCAGACTCTCATTCACCTATACATGATCGTTTCAACAAAAATTTCTAAAATTGAGAGCATGATAATCATAGTCAAGGCATCATCTCACAACCATTGCAAAAACTTCCCATGATATCTATATTTTCAAAATTCTGAAAATTGTGTGTTCTCCGATCATGCATACTTCCTAAATAACAGATGAAATCAAGCGTTCTAAGTGTTTAACTCATGCGGAAGAACTGTCGTTCCCTGAAGATTTTTCACAGCCAATCCTCTTACGTATATAGTAAATATTCGATAACATATTGATGATAAGTCTTTTTTATACGTGTAAACAAAGGGGCTAGATCCAAACTTACCTTTAATGATTCTAGATAATTAACCCATAGACCATGGGTAATTCTTCAATAATTAGCAGCCGATATCCCGGTCTTTAGGCCACCCAAATTCCTCCAGGAATGCAAGAACCACTCCATTTGACCATCCAAAACCAGTCTGGAAAAATAAATTATCAAATAATGATCTTAACTAAATTTATCAATTTTTCCAATAATCTATCATCACCTGCGGAGCATATTCACCACCGCCTCCAAACTCTCCGCACGCTCGAACATCGTACTTCTCATGCATCACTCCAGATTTCTGGTAGGAGACAAAGTTGGTTCGGATCCAACGGCTGGCAATGTCT
This sequence comes from Lemna minuta, assembly GCA_024174645.1. NCBI lineage: Eukaryota > Viridiplantae > Streptophyta > Magnoliopsida > Alismatales > Araceae > Lemna > Lemna minuta. Next base: position 19,479,919 of record CM044103.1, read on the forward strand.
TCCGCAAGAGCCCGAGCTTCTTTGACCTTTGACTTTGACAGTCCTTCAACTATCAGGTGTTGCAGTGGGGCCCACCCATTGGGAAAATCCCTGAAAAGAGGCTCTGTTGACTACAACCAGAAAAAATAGTCAATTACAGGAAGGTTGCGCACCATTGTTGACCGGAATTGGTCAACGAAGTGGAGATTCCGTAGGGTTGAAGGAGCCCTGATTTCTGGAGGCTTTTTGTTGCTTTCTTGACAAAGTTGCGATCTTTGAACATAATGTAAAGTAATAAAAAGTGAACAGTTAGAATGATTCCCCAGACTTCTTAAGGATTTTATTGTGGCTCGAGAGGTGTAAAGAATCTAACCAGATTCGCGAGCTATCCAAAGTGGAATGAAATTTGATGCAAAGATGTTTCTGTTCTGATTGCTGCCATCCAACTGTTGGACATGGAAAAAAGTTAAATACTGAAAACATTGTCTAGGGTTTAAATTCAAGGGTAAGGTTTTAATATTTGGGGTCATGTAGCTTTCATTTTGATATGAGTGATTGATAGATTGATTGATTGATTGCTTTATCCTCAATGGGGATCAAGTAGCTCTGTTTCACTAATTGATCGAGATCAATAAGTCAATCAGCAGAGGAGCCTTATAATTGATGATAAAGTGTAAGACAATATGTCACAAGGATCAATAAAATTGAAATGATCAATCGAACTAAGAATTTATGTGGTCAGTGGAAATGTGATCTAATTTAGTAAACAAAATAGAATTTCCAGAGATTTTTCTACGCTGGCAATTCCAATAAATGAAGTGAAAAAACTGGAGAGTTCCTACCTCACAATTACCATCTCGAGACAACCAATAGTCTAGCCATTGACCCATCTCATCATTCCAGAACACTGACTTTAGGGTTTCTCTCCGAGAAAGTGAAGACTTGTAGAATTTCTTCATGCTTGGTACATCTCCAATGAGTTTTGAGAAGTAGGCTATGTCAAGCTCCATCTGCAGCTCAAAACAAAAGAAATTAAAGGTCACCCACTCAGTAAATTTCTAGTTGAGTAGCAGTTTTATCTAAGAAGTAGCAGGTTTTGGAGTCAGATCTGTCCATGAACATCCAAGTTATCTGCTATCCCAGTTATCTCTCTCTCTGTCTGTAATGTTTCTCTGTGTACATATCTCTCTCTCCATATATCTCTGTTTCTCTCTTTCTCATCTCTTTGTTCCACTTTGTATCTCTCCAGCACATCTGGTTATCTTTCTCTACTATTTTTCTAACTTTAAAGGAAGACCACCCAAAATCAGCGATCAACCGGTGCAAGTATCCCACCCCAGAGGTCACCCATTCCTGGGCTGCCCTAGCCTAAGCACCATTAACCCTGGTAATCTTTCTGTTTACTCATGTTTTTCTCTCACTCTAAACTCTTCCACTCATGTTTGACGACATCGCTGTTGGATGAACTATTAGCACTCTTAAATACATGATAGATCTTAAGGCAAACTAATCTGCAGCTCAAATCCTTAAAAAGTATATATTGTATTCGTCGATCAGAAATTTCACAGTTATTTGTCTTTAAAGGGTGGAATAGATCTTTTTAAGGAGATACCTTCAGGATGAAGACATTGAGATCTACAGGAAGGATGGAAGTAGTGGATAAAGTTGTTAAATCTGATGCATTGCTGCAGAAAGAAAAAATGCCATCAGACTTAGAGTTAAATGCGAAGCAACTTTCTCCAAGTAATACAAATTATAGTGTTTTAAATTGGCATCGTGTTCTTTGATTGAGAGAACTAGAATTCCAAGGGCATCAGCGTGGATCTCACCTCATCCATCTAGAGCTAAAATCCCACCCTGATTCGGCCGTTGAGGCAACATTGCGATAAAAAGCCTCCTTCTCAGAACCATCTGAAAGACCAACTGCAGAAGCCTCATCCTGTAAGATAAAAATTGATCAAATTTAGTATTTCAAGCATGAGAAAAATCGTTTTTTAAAAACTATACAACAAGGATCTCACAATAGTTGCACTCTCAGGCCTTGGCTTGTTCCACATTGCATAGTAGCGATTCAACTTGTGGGTTTGTCCCCTAGCATCCTTTATCTTGAGTTCATGGATTTCTAGAGAGAGAAATAAGTACATGAAGTGAAAAAGTAGCGTAAAGGATCAAGATTTCAGGAACACGGTACCTGAACTCCAGAAGTCATGCTCTTTAATGAGATATGGAAGTGATCGTTTGACAAACAGGAGGTCTCCGGTACTCTGGTATATCTCCAAGATCATTGAACTCAAAAGAGGAGGCTGGCTGAAGGATAAATATCATGAACAACTGACACAGGATATTCATGATGGAATTGATGAACAAATACCTTCTGTTTGTGTAGTACGATCTCGCCCCATTTGGGACAAATCCGTAAGTCTTAACAAGATACAAGAGATTGCTTGCAATCTCCTTGGCAGTCTCGTGCATTTTACTAGCAAGTAATCCCCTGAAGAGATGGATCTCAACTTACTAAGCGGAACAAATTCCAAGAAGCAACATCTCTCTATCTCTCTAAATCTATTTATCTATCCAGTTATGTCTATCTCTACCTAGCAACCTATGTCTCTCTGCACCTCTCTACTTATCTCAATCCATCAATTTATCTCTCTCTCTCCATCTAACTATCCACATCTCTACGTCTATATGTATGCATGTATATATCTGCATCTTGTATATCTAAATATACCTATCTATCTCTATCTCTATATATCTCTATATCTATCTCAAAATCAATCTACCTATATCTCAACATCCGCTTATCCATGCATATTTATCAATCAATCAATCAATCTACTTATCTATCTATATATCTATCGCGATCTGCATAGCTATCTTTATTTATCTATCTGTATGTCTAACTATCTATCTATTTTTATCTCTTTCTATCTATATCTATCTAACTATCTATCCTACTACACATCTCTACACCTATCTATCGCACTATATGTATCTATCAATGCATCTCCCTACATGTATTTCTCTTTATCTTCCTATCTATCTATCCATCTATCACACTCTATTTATCTCTCTCTCTCTGCATCTATATATCTGTCAGATCCATGAATCTATCTATCGATCAATCAATAAATTTACCTGATGATCCAGTACGAATCCCAATAATAAACCTCCTGAAACCGCGATCCCGGAATGACCACAGCATCCGGCAGGGGAAGCAACGTACGCCTTTCCGGCCAATCCTTCACATCCTTCGCCACTCTCCGACTCAGATTCCTCCACAGAGAATGAACTTCCAGCGCCCATGCCCTCACAACCGGATGTTCCACCCTAGGGAGAAACCCCTCCGGCTCCGCCACAAAATCCGGCGGCTCGGAAAAAACCAGATCTCCCTTTCGGATCTCCAAAATACTCCTCAATAAATTTATTCAGCAAAAGAAGCAGAAATCGGTTTTTCAAGATCGCATCGAATACGGATTCAGTCACGGCTAAATCGCGGCGGAGAGGGAGATCCACGTAAAGCTTGGGATCGAAATTCTTCGAACCTAAGGTTTCGAGCGCAGCGGACTGAACGCGCTGAAGAAAGAGAATTAAAGGAGCAGTGGATTTTACTGCTTCTTCGGGAAAGGAGCAAGAGAGAGGCGAGATCTGGGCGGAGGCCATGGCGGAGAAGAGAAGAGGGAACACGAGAATGCGAGATTTAGGTGTTTTAAGCGCCATTGAGGCGCGTAGGAGTGGAGGTGACGATGTGGCGATCCAAAAAAAGAAAGATATGGCACGATCTGCGAAAAGAATGTTTGACTAGGATCTGCAAATCCCTCGATTTCTCCGTCAGGAGATTTATTCCCCGACATCAACCGCACCATGGTGGAGAATCAGAAGTTTCGAAGGTGAAACGTTAGGAAATTGAAACGTTAGAAAACGACAAGCGACGGCAATGCAATCCGAGCTGTCTGCTTTGTATCATTGACCGTCTGAGAAAATTCAAAGCCTTCTTGAATGATAAACGCAGTCAGCTGATGATAACTAGGAATCAAGAATCACCGGGAATGCGACTACAATATCTAGATATTAAGATCTGAGCTCCCTGAAAAGTCTTACCTACACACTCTACAGATTTCTTCTCCCGCCATAAATCTCCCTCGAATCGTGAAATCTCGCTCCACCGAAAATACTGACCGCGGAAAGGGTGGAAGATGAAACGTCAGAATCACTGGGAACTTGTGCGAAGCGACAAGGAATCACTGTCGATCCTCGATCAAATCGGGCGATCTCAGTTTTGTATTCATTCTACTCATCACTCAAAACCTTGGAGCTCTCTTGAACTTATCACATTGATTTTTCCATTTTAAGTATGATTTAAATGAGATTTTATTTTCAATAGAAATATGTTTTGAATTATCTTTCAAACATATACCATTTTTCCTCAAAATGTAAATCACTTTTGTGCAAAGTTCATATTCCCAAAGTATATAAAATACAAGGGTTTTGTGCAAAAGTTCATATTGCTAAAGTCCATAAATAATGGGGTGAATGACAAGAACAATGGTGCCCATGCTAGCCCAGTAGAAAATTCCCAATTCTCTTCTCTTCCTCTTGTGATGACAGGTGTTCCAGAGGAGTTTCAACTGCCCAGCGGCTATGTAGATACCACTAGAGGCCGGACACGTGAACAACTTCAATAATTCTTCCAGATAATCCTTGTAAGTATGAATTTTTTTATATACTAGATGATAGGATCATCTATTCTTTGTGCTTCAACTTTGTTAAATGTTTAATTCAATATCTTCTACTGTGTTTGTTGTTTTGATAAAAAAATAAAAATGGAGAGCTTGTTGGGCCTCAACTCCCATCTGGTAGATGGCTATATGCTAGTCAAGTAAAGTGAGAAATTACAAAATAATGGTTAGATAACATTGATTTAATCATCTTTTTCATGACACTGAGAAGGGGGCCATAAGTGGCGATTCAAAAGAGGAATCACGCCCCGTCAGCCTAACAGACACATGAGAAAATGAAATCTTAGCGGTCAATTCATGACCAAAGTGCACTAAAACAGGCGACAAGGGGTGTGTGACGACACTCAGTATATGTGTGTTGCAGCTCTAGCATGGTCACACAACCAGCGCTAGCAAGGGCGTGCTAGTGTACAACTACTGATGTGAGAAAATGCACAACAACATGCAAGCCAAGCACGTGGCGGGGTGGAGGTTCGGCGAGTGGTAGCACATAGGTTGGGCCATGACTTTGTCAAGGTTGATGCATGAAAACTCGCAAACAGAGGAGATAAAATGCTGGCGCGGGTTGTTAGTTCATGGTGTCTGCCTGTAGAGTGTGTATCATGTAGATAGGTAGGGGTTGTTATAGTGTGGGCCATGGCAACTCACAAACATGAGGTGCTAAAATGCTGGCAAGGGTTGTTAGCTCATATTGGCTGCGTGTTGAGTGCTTTGATACTATGTATGAAGGGAAAAATCTAATTGAAATATTGTAGAATTTAGTACATATCTATATACAAACAGAGAAGAAGAAGTGTGTAAATGAAGGGGCCTTAATTGGTCAACTCTATTGTCTCATACTCCAACACTCGTTAATATTCTTGATATATCTTGATTTAATCTAATAGAAATTGTGTTTAAACTCTTTATGACATAGAAATTTTATTTGATTTCTTAATTCAATGGTCTGAAAGAGCGACATAAACTAATATTTTCATCAATCACATTTCGAACGAAAATGCATCTCTCTAGAATTTTGTATTGATGCCAAGGAATTCATCATCCCTAGTAAATGCATTGAATTTTGTCTTAATTGAAATATTTTGATAGAAAATGGGTTGATTCTCTTGGAAATTATTCAATATAATGTTTCATATAATTTTTCCTCTGAAATTATGTCCAATAACATTTTGTAGGAAAATTGCAACAAATTTATGCAAAATATTTTTCAAATATCAATTGCAAGAGGAGACCTTATTGCCAATATGTGTACTCATTCTTTCCTTTATCTAAATATTTTAATAGAAAAGGTGTAATTCTTCATCTAAAAAGCATTAATTTTCAATAATTTCACCTTCTAAATGACTCCAAATAACGTTATGTAAGAATTTCTCTCCTTCTCCATAATCTAACATGAATTGCAAGTAAAATATGTCGTCTCTACCTAAATAGAATATTTTTGGAGAAAAAAATCTTCTATCTTTATCTTAAAAACGTAGTCTATTCTCGATAAAATGCAATCTTCAATGTGATCTCCTTTCATAATATTCTCATTCATTCCCAATTCAAATATGAGGCGGCAAATAAGAAAGCTCTCTCTCTCTCTCTCTCTCTCTCTCTCTCTCTCTCTATCTATCTACCTATTCCCTCTAGATATCTTCTGCACAAAAACTATAAGCTTCGGTGGAAATCATGGGAGAAAGCAGAGCACGTAGTTTTAGTAATCCGAGGACCGCCGATCTCGGTCGGTAGCGGGGAGCGTGGCATCTGTAAAATCTGGCCTGTCATCCTTCCCCGATTTTCGTTTCTTCATATAGCGGAACCACCTGCAGGAAACGGATAAAAATAAGTTATGAAAGGCGACAGTGAGGGATAGAGAGAGAGGAGAGAGAGAGGTAAAGAGATGGCAATGGAGGCATCGAGCGATAGAGAGAATACTAGAGAGATAGATAGGGAGAGAGAGAAAGAGAGAAAGATAGCACTTCGGCCTGATTAAAGACGAACATGCCCTGAGGAAGAGAAATTTCTTAGAAACGCCGAGTTGCAGAACGAAAGAGAGAAGAGAAAGTAAGAGATAATTAGAGATATATCGATACATAGAAAGAATGATAAAGACTTATAAATAGAGGAGAGAAATATATACATACAACTAGTTAGATAGATTGATTGAGAGAAAGAAACCAGTAATAGAAAGAAAGATAAAGACACAAGCATATGAGAGAGGAGAAGTAAAAGATAGAGAGAGAGAGAGAGGTAGAATGAGAAAGAAAGAAAAAGACAAACACTTGGATAGAGATTAGAGAGAGGAGACAGTAGGAAATCGAGTGAGAGTGGGAGAGAGAAATGGAGAGAGAAACATATATACGGGAGAAAGATAGATAGAGGTATATATATGTATAAAGAGAAAGAAGAGAAATTAAGAGAGAGAGAGAGGTGTGTAGTAAAAAGAGAGATGAAAAGAAGCATATGTACAAAAAGGAGAAAGAGAGGAGACAGATATTTTGAAGAGAGGATGAGAGATAAAGAAACAGATGAGATCATGAGACTCGCGAGTGAAGAGTGACCGAGAGGCAAGAAGGGAGAGATAGAGAGAGTGACTGACAGAGAGAGAGGGAGAGGGGGGATAGAGATAGAGAGAGAAAGTAACAGAGAGAGAGGGAGGGAAGGATACAGATAGAGACAGAGAGAGGGAGAGAGGGGAGAGATAGATATATATAGAGAAGGAGAGGGGGGGAGAGATGGAGAGAAAGAGAGAGGCAGAGAGGAAGAGAGGAGAGAAAGGTAGAGACAAAGAAGTGACAGAGAGGGAGAGGGGGAGAGAGACAGACTCACAGACAGACAGCGACAGAGAGAGGGAGGGAGGGGGAAAGACTGGGACAGAGAGAGAGAGAGAGAGAGATGAACGGGGGGTAGAATGTTGTCGGGCAGGCGACAGATCGCCATAAAAACGAAACAGTCCGTTCAGACCGAGAGTTTTTTTTCTCTTTCTTCAGGGGTTGTGGGGAGCACCAAGATTACGGACAAACCTGATCTTCCTGTTGCTGAGGAACAGCCTGACGCCGGATCAAGTGCTTCCTCGTTTTCCCATGACTCTCACCAATAATATCTGCGCAATCAAAGTAAAATTTAGAGGTTTGTGAGATATGAGCATTACTTCCTCTGAACAAATTAGGGTTTGGGATTCCTTCCCTAGGGTTTTTGAGATTATGTGGATAGCTTCCACAGAAAAATTTAGGGTTTTGTGATTCCTTGCTTAGGGTTTGTGAGATTACGAGGATTGCTTCCTCTTAAAAAAAATAGAGTTTGCGAGATTATGAGGATTACTTCCTTTGAAGAAATTAGGGTTTGATAGGGATGAAGAACGCTGGTGACAACAAGTGCTATGAAGTGAATATCAGTAATACTTAGAAAAATATATATAATATAGTTGTGATTTATAGCAGAATAGATTTAGAATAATGAGAAGAAAATTAAATAAAATAAAGCAAAACGAATAAATAAATGAAAAATCTCGCAGCTTTATAGCTTTATTTTTGCTACGTAACATCAATAAATTTCATTATTTAATTTATTATTCATAAATACATAACATCAAAAAATAAAACGAAGAACAAGGAAAAGAGAAAAGAAAAGCAAAAATGAAATGAACAAAAAACAAAACAAAGAATAAGGAAAAGAGACAAGAAAAGCAAAAATAAAATGAACAAAAAATAAAACAAAGAATAAGGAAAAGAGAAAAGAAAAGCAAAAATAAAATGAACAAAAAATCTTGCAGTCTATGAGATTGCCAAAAAGCTTCATAGCTTTATTTGCCCAGCAATATCAATAAATCCTATTATATTCATGATTTTATTGCAGAATATATAAAGAACGAGGAGAAGACCAAAAAAAAGGAAAAAAAAATAAAGTTTCATGAAATAGATCTTGCAATGTTATTGCTTTTTTAACCATGTTTTTCTTTTATTATTCACAAAATATACGCACATATTTCATGGCGATAAATGAATGATGATTTAGAAAATTAAATTTCTGATCGAGTGCCAGAAATTCCTTAAAATAATGATTCATATTTCGAAAGATATGATTTTTTTGAATTTTTCCTTGAAAATAAAAGGAGTAAATCATACCTCTCCTACGGCGATGGCGTAATAACATTCTCCGTCTACCCAGCTTCCGCGAGCTACAATCTTCCGTAGAATCCTCAACGTCCGGCATATTCCGATTTAGCCTCCGATTCTTCTCAGATCCGATTCCTCCACCCGTCCTCATCCATCTCACGAAGGAATCCTCCAAGCAATTGAGGAAGCAAGTGTGCTTCTCGTCCGTCCAGATCGCTCCTCCCTCGTTCAGATCATCCTCCATCGCCATGCTCGGAAGCTCTGCAAAAGCTTTTGACGTCGTCCGGAGATTTATACGCCGTGACGGGGGAAATATCTCGGAGGCAGGTGCGCTTTGCTGCCGACGTGGCGCCAGATTTTTTCCCTCCTCGGATTTGATTGGACTCTGACTTGGCGGTGAGTTGGATAAATATCTTCAATGTGGCTGACGTATAAATATCTCCCTGTACCAGATTTGACGTCTTCTGCGAGGGATAAAAGTATTTACTATTTTACCCGACTGAAATAAAATAATTAAAAATATTCAATTAAATATCCATTACGTCTTTTTTTAGAGGGGAAGAGAGGAGGAAAGGGGGAGAGGGACACAGATGTAGGGGGGAGAGAGAGAGTGGAAAATCAAGATATAGAAGATAGAGAGATAGAGAGAGAGCAAGTTTGAGAGAGAATGGCACTGCGAGAGAGCGAGTGTGAGATTTCGAGAGGAAAAGGGGAGGGAACAAGAGAAATGAAAGAGCTATAAGTAGAATAATTGATATAGAAAAACTAGAGAGAGGGAGGATGGAGAGAGAGAGCAACCGAGAGAGAAGGATGAGAGAGTGAAAATGTAGTGGATAAAGGAGAGAGAGGGAGGGAGTAGGTCAAAACTCAAAGGTGAGAGTGGTTGAGAGAGGAGGAACTGAAGAGGAAGGGAAAAAAGATCAAGAGAGGGAACGAGTGGAGAGAGTGAGAGAGAACTTGAGACAACAAATGGAAAGAAGGCAGCGTGAGAGGGAGGGATTGAGAGAGGGGAAACGGATGGGAGAGAGATAATAACCAAGGGAATGAAAGAGGAGGTAGAGAGATTGAGGGAGAAGTTTGGAACTATAGATGGAGAAAAGGGAGAGGGAGAGAGTTATATTGAGGAAATCGTAAGGAGGGAGAGAGAATAATGGAAGAAATGAAAGAGAAGGTAGAGAGAGGAGGGAGAAATAGCACAAGAGAGAACGAGAGATGGAGTAGGAAGAACCATGGATGCTGAATTCTTGGGGACTTGTATCTTTGATGGCAAAAGTCAGTGTTTTGTAAGAAATTGTAGCTTTGAATGAGAAAATGTTCTTGCTCAACTCCTTGTTTTATGCTTCTTCCCTTTTTCTCCTAGAATAATCAATAAGGGTGTGATGAAGGCCATGACACCTCCATGTTTGACATTGGACATAGATCCAAATTCCCTAACAACCCATAATTAGTGAGAGAAAGAGAGAGAAGGGAGTGAAAAAGAGAGAACAAGAGATAGAATTTGAGAGGAATTAGCAAGATCAATCTATAAATGAGAGAAAAAGAGAAGAAATGGAGAGTATAGAAAGAACAAGAGAAAGTGTCCATAGGGTTAGAATATTTAAAGAAAATTATAAATTTATTTCATATTAATATTTTTCTCTTTCTTTCACAAATTTAACCATCATCAATATTTTGTGAAAATATTATTAATGCCTTGAGGTATAAAAATAGTAGCTCATGGGATTTCTATTATTTTTTTCTCTTATTAATATATCAAAATGAGCAGCTCTTTTGTGACCCCAAAAGAGTGAAGAAGTAAAAAGTAGAATAGCATAGTTTTAGAGCATTTACAAGAGAAAAAAAAGATGAAAACAGCACTAAGCTTCTTCTCTATGATTCAAAAAATTAATTTATGAGTGATTAGGAAAACCATTTATAAAATGGTAGTTTTCAATGGGAGAAGACACTTGGAAAGTGGCACCCACGAAGAGAAACTCCAAAAGAAAAACAATCGCAGACACGTATGATAACATGCAATCTTAACATGATAAAACATGATTATTAATGCAAATTAAGGTATAAAATATTACATTTATGTGCATGTTATCATACTTTGAGTACATTTCTATCATTCTATGCAATTTTATGTTATAATCTCAAAATGCGTTAATTTAGGGTTAATTATGATAAATTAAGGATAAATGATTTTATAAAACTATCTTTATTTGAGATTATAAGTGGTTTTTAAAGTTAAATAATAAGAGAAATCATTTTATGAACATTCATTTCATTTTCTAAAGTTAAAATCCTAAAGAAATGAATGTATTTTTGAAATAAGAATTAAAGCTCTTGTTATTTAAATAATTTGACTTTTTAGAATGATAGATAATTAAATTTCAGATCAAATGAAAGAAATTTGGATTAATTTGGAGTTGTATTTTGAAAGTTATGATTTTTACAATTTTCAGGGATTTTTCTGGATTTTTCCGATTTTATTTTCTATTTAAAAACGTTTAAAATAAATAAAAAAAATTGCAAAAAGCGTTTAATAATCGCGCGGTCCCACGTGGGTGCGACATGGCACGCATGGCCACGTGGCAGAGCCACGCTGGCCCTCGCAGCGCCTACGTGGCACATTATACATATTATATTCATATATTTTACATATAGTATAATGGGTTTTCAGCCTTCTGTATAGCGGAAGGGTATTCAAACCCATTAGATCGTCGGGTGTTATAAACCCGACGATTTGCTTTTTTTATTTCCGTGTGGGACTAATCCACACGGCTTTTATAGCTGCAGGCAACGTGGCAAAAGCAGAAGCGTCGGATTCAGACTGGCGATGAAGACCGTGCGTTGATCGCGTGGACGCGGACCACTGATTGATCAATCATGGCACGTGCCTATTAAAAGATTTATAACGGTCGGATTGAAGGCGACGTGGAGGCATCACACGCACCGATCGAGTGGACGTGCGGTCCACCGATCAGCTGATCGCGCACGTGGCTTAAAATCGGCGTTATAACGGCCATGATTTCACGCGATCAAACGCATCTGGAGTGTTAGATCGCGATCCAACGGGCGCCATTTGATGCGTTTTATAACGCACATCGCGAGGATAAATCTGGAGCGTCCATCTAAGATCCGAAGATCGCGATATATTCGTAACGATTCACTATGAGGCGTTTTAATCTGGACCGTTGATGGAGCTTAAGGCACCGATCGGACGGTTTCGCCCAATTTGGGCTATAAATAGACGTGTTCTTCGTCTTTTGTAAGCATTTGAGAAGGAATTCACCTAATTGACCCATCTAAACCCCTCCTCTCTTGAATCTCTCTCTTGTAATCGCTTCTAGACTCCAAATCGCGTCCACGGAGTGTTTATAAGAGAGATTTCGACGATCGTGCGAGGAGAATTTGTCTCTTGAATACCGATGTTCACGATTGAATTCGCGGAATGAATAGCTGTCGATCCGGCGATCAATTAGATCGATTTGATCGTTATCTCGGGTTAGAAAACAAGTTATTCCTCTTATCTATTGTCATGTATCATCAATTTTAGGTTTAGGATTTCAATTTAGTTCAATTTCGTTTTAATTTCAATGTGTGTTCTTCGCGATTCCGTAAATTTCATCTCACTTCCATCTTTGATTTCTCCGTGATTACTAATCCAAATCGAGCGATTTTTGATTCCACGGATAGATCTTTGAGTTATCTTTCTAAAACCGCTATTTTCCCTAATTTCTCACCTCAATTCATTGTCCAATTTGACCAAATTCCAAAAGATCGCTCAAAAATACCTTAATTCCCTATGGATTCGACCCTTATTTACCATTATACCCTTCAATTCATGATAAATTCACAAAATTGGTAAGTTAGGCTTTATTTTTGACACGAGACCGTGTGAAATCGACGACCTCGCGGTCTCGTCTCGTCAACGTACTAAAGGAATACTTCTGAATTCATGGGAGAAGATAGACTTGTAGATTGAGATTCTTTAATCGAGCTCCATATCCAAAAATCTCCCATTGGAAGACTGATGTAAAATTCATCAGCCATTATTATATCCAAATGAGGTTTAGCATATACTTAGTGTTTACTGTGTTAGCCTTGGTCAACGTATCTATGAGATTTTAATCCCCTTATATCTTCCCTAGTCTTATCAAACCATCATCTATCATGATTCAAATAAAAGTGATACCTTAGTTGTATGGGCTGCAGGATGTCAAGCACTTCGGCCTTCACTATAGATAACACTGCCCTATTGCACTCGAGTTTTTGTAATTAGATTTCAAGGGCTTATGGATCCTCAAATCTTAACACCCAATAGGCGACCTTAGTGTTTCTAAACATATGTTAATGTGATCAACCATCCTCATCATATGAGCTGGATCACACATTTCTATTCTATCCAAATACCCCATGTCCTTTTCGAATATCCTATAAATTTTAGAGCATTTATGTATTGATAAGTAATCTCCGTATTATGATCTTCATCATAATTTACTTAATATCGCACATATTCTTGTACTTCATTACAAACATCAGAGATATATAATGACGAATGTAAAGTTTAAAATAAGATAAATGAGGTGTTTATTTTCTGATTGTCTTGTAGGCCTCTCTTTACCAACACATAACTTAATGCAGCTCTAAGAATTTAGTGTTTAAAGATGAATTCAAGCCCTTGGATTACTTTCTTCTCTACTAGAAAGTCATTCAATGATGGTGACATAGCTAGAAACTTGTCAAGCATTACCAATTTAACACCTAGTGATATTCAAGATTTCATTCCAAGTGAAGACATTCAAATAAGGGAGAGTGGGAGATATAATCCTTCATGTTATGCATAGTTTGTTGGAAAAATTATAAGATATTATCATCAGATTTTATTTAGTTGAAACCAAAGTCAAAAGAGAAGGCAAAGATCTCAGAGATATTGTGTATTAGAATTGTGACAAGGCAGGGCACTTTTAAACTCAGTGCAAGGTGTAGACGAAGACGAATAATGATGTAATGAATGTGATGGTAAAAGAACATAGAGAAGCCTTGCTTTGCTTGAGAACCATGACGAAGAGTGATCGTGCAATCATCTAAAATACACGTCCATGCGTCAAAATAAATACAAAATTCAACTAAATTAATGTTTAATTAAGATTTAATTAGAATAGAGGTGAGCAAGGGTCGAATCCATAGAGAATTAAGAGAATTTCTTGAGAATTTTGTAAATTTGATTAAACCGGATGACAAATTGAGATGAGAAATTAAGAAAAATATAGTTTTGGAAAGAGGACTAAAATATCTATCCATGGAATAAAAAATAACTCGATTTGGACTTGTATCCACAGAGAAATCAAAAAGCAAAATAAGGGATATAAAATCATTCTTGAAGAGAGAAAAAATGATAAATTTAAGTAAAATTATCCTAATCTAAGATCCAAAATTGAAATATAATGTTATTGGATGAAAGATTAGGAGGAAAATAGATAACTTTACCCAAATTCGTGCTCAAATGATCCAATTATTTTCCGGATCAATGCTTTTCATTTCATTTTGAAAAACGAATCTTCAGAGTTCAAGCAATGAATTCTCTCTATTTCTTTGATGAAATCTTGATTTTAAACACTCATTTGATGCAGAAATGAGTCTAAATATGATCAAAACAATATATTCAATGATTGAGATGTCTAAAAGGTTCAATTGATCAAGAATCCCAAGAATATATTTTCTGTTCGAAAGAGAGAGAGAGTATAAATACAATAAATTTGGGCGTGGCCATTGGATTGTCAATTCATCTTTGCTCAATGACTGACAATTCTTACGTTTTAGGTGTTAGATTTGCGATGTACATCACTTTGACGCCACATTGTTGCGTGAATTTTGAGCATCGTGAAATGCTCATCGTTTTATCTTTATCGAACATTAGTGATGCTGCCATGCATCCATTGGAGTCCATCAGCCACGTTGAATCTTGGCCATTATAACTCTCGCAATGAACGGTCATGATTCATCGTGAGATGCAAGTTAAATCATCACCCAATATGAGATGACCATGTACCCCCTCCATTTAAGTGAAAATGGAGGGCTCTGATTATCTCACAAGATCTCACGCATCAAATTGTGCCACATCACCAGCGGTAAAAATAAAATGATTCCACATTGAAAATATTAATGGAATATGACTGGTATCAAAGGGCTAACTATTGTATAAATCAATAATGGCCCATTCAACGCACTTAGCGATAATATCCTTGCTAAATGTACATCATGTGTGCCACATGGCATGTGCTTACACCACAATATGGCATGATGGTGATAACATGCAATCTTAACATGATAAAACATGATTAATAATACAAATTAAGGCATAAAACATTCCATTATCATGCATGTTATCATACTTTGAGTGCATTTCTATCATTTCATGCACTTTTAAGTTATAATCTCAAAATGCCTTAATTTAGGGTTAATTATGATGAATTAAAGATTAATGATTTCATAACCTATCTTTACTTGAGATTATAAGTGTTTTCAAAGTTAAATAATGAGAGAAATCATTTTTATAAATATTCATTTAATTTTCTAAAGTTAAAATCTTAAGGAAATGAATGTATTTTTAAAATAGAAATTAAGTCTCTTGTTATTTAAATATTTTGAATTTTTATAATGATAGATAATTGAATTTCAGATCCAATGAAAAAATCTGGATTAATTTGGAGTGATATTTTGAAAGTTATGAATTTTCTAATTTTTAGGGATTTTTTTGGATTTTTCTGAATTTATTTTGGATTTTAAATCGATTAAAACAATTAAAAAAAATAACAAAAAGCGGTTTATTTTTGCGTGGGACCCACGTTGATGCGACGTGGCACGCAAGGCCACGTGGCAGAGCCACGCGGACCCACGCAAGTGCCTGCTTGGCGCAGAGGTGACGTGTGCAATATTTATATTTACTCGTATTATATAGGGTTATAGTACATATAATCATCCGATAGTTCAGATTTAAGCTAACCCTCATGTCCGTCACAAATTTTAAACCCAAATCTTTCTTTTATTTTCACCGTGTGGGACTATGTTCCTTGTTTATTCTCTTGTTTCAGGCGACAGCATTACAGGCATCGGATGTGATCTAGGCGAACATCGCGCATCGATCATATGCGCCCGAAGTCCACCGGATCATCAGATCGCGCTCGTGCTTTTAAACAAGAGTTATAACGGCTCAGATCTAACGCGCGGGAGTGCATCGTGATCGTCGGATCGCGATCCAACGGGCGCAATCTGATGCGTTTAATAACACATAAACGCATGGCTTCATCGGGAGCGTCCATCCGCAATTCAAAGGCCAAAAATTAACCATAACGTTTCACCTCCACGCATTTAATCTGGACCGTTGATGGAGATTAAACGCCTCCATCGGACGGTTACGCCCAATTCACTTATAAATTAAGGTGTTCTTTGATTTTGTAAGATATTCTTGGAAGATTTTGCTCAATTGATATATCTATACACATCTTTCCTTGAATCTCTCGCTTCTAATCTCTTCTACACTCGTTTCCACGTCTACGGGGTGATTAAAAGTGAGATTTCGTCGATCGATTAAGGATAATTCATCTCTTGAACACCGATGCTCGTTTTCAAAATCGCGGAATGAACAGCCTCGATCCGACGATTAATTGGATCATTTCGATCGCTATCTCGGGTTAGAAAACGTGTTTTCCCTCTAATCTTTCGTCATGTATCATCAATTTGTAATTTACTCATAATTTAGTTTAATTTCGTTTTCAATTTCGGTTTTAGTTCTTCTGATTTTCGGAAATTTTATCCCACTTCGCTCTTTGATCTCTCCGCGATTACTAATCCAAATTGAGTGATTTTGGATTCTGTGGATACGTCTTTGATATCTTTCTAAATCTACCATTTTCCCTAATTTCTCACTTCAATCCATCGTCCGATATGATCAAAAATATCTCTCAAAAATACCTTATTTCCATGTGGATTCGACCCTTATTTACCATTATACCCCTCAATTTCGAGTTAATTTCATCAAATTGGTAAGTTTGGATTTATTTTTGACACTATATCGTATGTATTCAACGACCATACGAATTAGTCTCGTCAAACGGCGACGATTAAGTGCGGTGGTTGAAACACACGATCGCCGGTCAAACGAAATTTATAATTCCGAACTCATAATGATTTAAAAATATGAAACCAAGTACAATGAAGAGATCGGGTCGAACGACAGAGAACACGGTTGACTTTTATCCAAGAGTCGACTTGGTCAAACTTAAGTCTACTTGGGGTTTCTAAGAAATGAATGTGATCTTTTATTAATGGAAATAATATGAATATATGACAGAAGAAAGAATTTTAAGAATTTCAAAATATATTTTGAGAAGAAAGTCAAAAGTCAAGGTTAAAGCATTGACTTTAACCAGACTTTGACTTTCTATAAAATCAATGAGGAAAAGGGTGAGAACATATTACGAAATTTATATTTTCAGGAACTAGAGAGAAAATGAAAAATTTTGATATAAAATATTTGATTTTTAGAAAATATTTAAATTTATTATGATTTAATGAAAATTAATAATAAGAAAAATCTCGAAATGAAGATCTAGATCAAAATCGCTAAATTAACTTATCAAGTGATATCCAAATCTAGAAATTCACATATGAATAGAAATATTACAATCAATCCAAAGAGACCAAAATTATCAAATTTATCCTTGTATTTTAAGAGTAATTGCCCTCAAAAGTCAACGCCCAAATTCGGATTGAAAATGAACAGTAGTTGGTCAAATGTTAAATTGAGGCGTCAAACCTTGGTAAAAATCGGCGAATCAGATATCCTCGATGATTGAAATAGGAATCCAATAAAACTAAAATCGAATGTTTTAGACTTAAGATCAGGGAGAAATACTTGTTTGAAAATCAGCAAAAATCCGCGATCAAATTTGGGTGAAATATCAAAATTTCTGATTCATAAACTCTAATTACCTATCTAAATCTAATCTAAACTACTAAATTACAAGGATTACAAAGGAATCACACTACTAACCCGATTAAAGCGAAGATTGTGCTTCAAATTGCTTTGATTGTTGTGTATTTCTTCGATTTCTTCTCCGTCGTGCGTTCGTCATTCAAGGGGCAATTTCCTAAGGTTTTCTTGCAACGATTCGTGATTAACTTGTCTCAATCTATTCGCAGTTGAGTCTAGGACGCAAGAAAATCAAGAGGAACTCAAGATTTTGCTACAAAACCCTTAATTTATTCACGTTTCAATTAAAAGTTATCGTTTTAAGAAGAGAGAACATCGATTTATGGACTTTTCATCGCAAAAAATCTGTGTCGTCCGATTCGATGAAGAAGCTTTGGACAGCCACGATGACGCAAAATCAGTGGGCCACAATCCCACGACGCGGATTCCACTCCTCCTTGATTTCGGCCATCCAATCTTCATCGACGTATCATCGAGCAGCCACACGTCGATTCACGATTCATAGAGTGTGAGATTAAATCATGACCGTCAGATTTCATTAATGAGATCGACGGTTGCGAATTAGTCACGTGCGATTGATTAGGATCCGGTGGACCGCGATCCACGAGATCAATGCGCACCGATTAACGCCATTCGATTTGACGCACCACGCTCCGCCACGTTGCCTGCAAATCAAGAGAGTAAGATAGTCCCACACAGAGGAAATTAAGGAGACAAATCGCCTATATGAGGTAGAAGGGCGATAGCCCTTTGCGTCACCCCAACGGGCCTAGTACACCCCCTTATCCTCTTCAGTGGGTCCACTATACCCGTGCGCCCACACGCCTAACCTGATAATGTTGTCACGCCATGTAGGCGTCCACGTGGGTCATGACGTGATGATGCTATCAACTAGTGCAAATCAAAATAAGCACTTATTGGGTTCTTTTGAGGATCTCTTTGAAATAAACCTCTAGTTGTATTCACATGGTGTTCTTATATTTGGATCTCTTCTTAAACCTCTGTCATCATCTCCTTGAAGGCCTTCTCACTATCTTGTGTCACTAGATTACCAGGAGAGATACAAGAAATGAGAGGGGTGGGCACTCATTGATAACATACAATTTATACATGAATTTACATAATTATTTTTACAAATTAAGGCATTAAATATTCTATTTGTATGCATGTTATCTTATTTTGAGTGCATATCAATCATTTTATGTAATTTTAAGTTATAATCTAAAAATGTATCATTTTGGGGAAATTATGTATAATTATAATAATATAATTTTATTCCCATTTATATTTGAGATTATAATTTTATGGTCATAATTTAATGATAAGAGAAAATATTTTGATTTACACTCCTGTATTTATTAAAATTTATTTTCTAATAGGAATGAGTGCCTTTTTGAAATTAAAAATTAATTCTCATGTTATTTAAATATTTTGAATTTTTATAGTGATAGATAATTCAATTTTTGATCCAACAAAACAAATTTGGATTAATTTGGAGTTTTGAAAGTTATGAATTTTCTAATTTTTAGGAATTTTTAGAATTTTTTTGAATGTATTTAAAGCTATTTTTTATTTTTTAAATTAACAAAAAAAATTATTTTTAATCATGTGCTGACCTAGTGGAGCGTCGCCACGTGGCGTAGTGTATATGCGATGTACGCTTGCGCATGTGTGCTCGTGTGTGTGTGTGTGTGTGCGTGTGTGAGCGAGTGTGTGCACGAAAGTGATTAGTTGGCTAAAGCATCCATTAAGGATTTTACGCTAACCCATTAATATCGCATATGTTATATACGTGTCAAATCGCATTAATTTTTACAATGTGAGACTATTTCATTTTGTTTTAAGTTACAGGAGACATGGCGCAACGAGAGACGTTTGATCGAGCGGTTTAACCGCGATCGTCAAATTTCACTTACTCGAGGGGGGTACGTGGCTGCATTTGATTAGGCAACGATTTGTTTTAAGAGGATTTAATCTCAGGTGCTCATCTGGGTAGTTATAACGATTGAGATTAAATGCGCCCGATGGACACGTGTACTCATCTTTATCGCTCGATGAAGATCGAATGGTGAACATCAAACGACGCCTCTTCTTCACGCGGGATGTAGAAAGATCTGGACGCTTCATCATCGATCGAACGAACTCGACTTAAAGATGACGATTCATGAATCGGCGTTTAATCTCAGCCGTTGATCAAGACAAAGAGGTGCATCCAATGGTCGCGCCCAAAATGTCTCTGTAAAATTGAAATGTTCTTCAACAAAGAATCTGTTCTTGGATTTTCGTGCAAATCAAACTGTTTAAATACCATAATCCTGAAATCATTTGATTTCTAATTCTTCCGGGCTCATTTCCACGTCTTAGGAGTGTTTGAAATCAAGAATTGGTTGAAAGAATAAGAAGAAATCACCTCTTGAACGTTGAAATTTGTTTTCAAAATCGCGGAATGAAAAGCCTTGAATTCGACGATTAATTGGATCATTTCGAGCATGACTTGGGGTTAGATTTGTGTTTTCATCCTAATATATCTTCCTATAGCATTAGATTTCAATTTTGAATCGTAGATTAGTTTAATTTTAGATTTAATTTCAGTTTTAATCTATTTTCGCGATCAATTTCTCCATGAATTCTAATTCAAATTCATTGATTTTTGATTCCATGGATTTGTATTGGAGTTATCTTTCTTAATATACTAAAAGCCCTAATTTCTCGCCTTAATTCATCATCTGATTTGATCGAATTTCAAAGATATCTCAAAATTTCCCTTATTTCTCCTTGGATTCGACCCTTATTCACCACTATACTCTTTAATTAGTGATTTAATCTTTAAATTTGTGAGTCTGGAACTTGTTTTGACACAAGATTGTGTGTATTCAACGACCGCACAAAATCGTTTCGTCACTCACCAAGGCTGGCATGGGTACCCCATAGTGGTGGTATCTCACCAATGTCAATTAATCTCATGAGAGTAACCGTTTAGGTCCATATGCTAGCTAAATAATAAATATTGACTCAATTATACTTTTCGGTGAAGTTTAATGATTAACTATATCAATATATAAATTAATTAGTTAATGATTGATCTAACCCTGTTGACAAGTCGAGTTGCTAGCCTATCAGTTTCTAGGTGCTCCAAGAGATATGGAGTATAATAGAACTCTCTAGAATAACCTTTACCGCCATCAATTACCATGCATGTATAATCATTCATTTCCATGAGACTCATAAATGACTTAGGGTATAATCAACTATCAAACCCTAATCAATCAATCAAGTTAGCATGATAAGTGTAGGAAATCATTAACAACTTCTTCTCAATATTTTTATTACCTTGGCCAAGGATATAGTTTCATCTCGTTCCTTGAGTCAATATCCTCTTATAATGAGAGAAAATGATCCCTTCTTGACCAAACAATCGCCTTAGAGAACTTCATATTGTATCCAATCTATAATATTTTAGAGATCTCGTGGAAGGGGATTTTTATGTCAAAGTAAAACGTGATCATCTATCATTGTGATGTCTTTGGTGTCTTAGGTCTCAGGACCACATACATAACGGTAACATGAATCGACTAGATTGATAGTTAGGTATAGTACCTTCAAGGATTCATCTGGATCAATACAGTGAACCCTTTCTCCAAAAATCACCAATTATCTATCCTTGGTGTCTCTACACCAATAGCCACAAGATGAGCCATATTCATCATATGAGTGAAATCAGATAATGGTTTTGTTACTATATATTTTGATGTCTTTCTTGAGTATCCTTTAGATAGGAATATTTAAAACATATTTTTGATGATATTCATATCATGACCTCATTTTAATTCACTTAGTCATTGTATATGCCCGTAGACTTCATTGCAACCATTGCATAATAATAACAATCAATAAATTATGATTTCAATAAACATAATTGAGATATATGAAGATTTAGAGGCATGAAAATCACATAATATTTATCAGTGGGTGTTCTTTAGAGAAAGATTCACTAGACGAAGTTGTATAAATCCTTGAATGACATTGCACCTAACTGTTTGTCCGATAAATTCATGTCACAATTATATTAGTGTTTTTAGACATCTTATGGAAAAGTGGTGGTGTTTTGACTTTGACTAATGAGTCTTAGTCCATGTGACTTTAAATTATAGTTACATATAATACATATTAAATTATTAAATGAGTCGGTGTTTGCCCTTGATACTAATAGGAGATAAACTCGATATATTAGTAGTGTGCTCAATTCCTTGGCCAGGACAGAAAGTGAAATAATAGAATATACTTTCCTTGTGATTTTTATTTTATATAACTATGATGACCAATTAGGTTTTGATATTTGGCCATGCCCAAAGTCATTTGAGGAGCGTCATGAGGATAAGGGATTATATTTAAGCAGTAGGGTGTTGATTGTCATGTGGCATAACCCCCATTACCTTTTTAGAACACACAATGTAGCTTCACACTTTATGTGTTGTAAAAATTAACCTATCAATTGGGCTAAATTGATTCATGAGTAATTAATTAGTATTAGATACTGAATTAATTAATTGATCAAGCTGATAAAGAGTTATTTGGCCTTCAAAGTTATTAACTAGATGTGTAATTTGGCCTAGCAGGTTACACGCAGAAGGTTCTTAGACCATGGGGTAAATATGTTATTGTTTTAGATTTTTGTGAAAAACACCATAGTCTATCTAAAGACAATAAGGAGTAGGGTTTCCTAGAGCCGCCCTTGTCTTCTTCTCTTTCCCTCCATTAGTGTGATGAGTGATGGTATGAAGATTGCTAAAGATCAATGCTAGGTTGATTAATGGTTTAAACCTCATGCAATGAGAAGATCCATCAAGACGAGAACCGTATAGATATCGCTAGAAGTTAGGCACGCGTGCGACTTGCTGCATCGCATTCAAGTAACCAAAAAGGTAGTGCAAGGTTGATGTGATTGCCTGTCGTTTTGGCGATGTTAATTCGTTTTGATTTTCTCTCTTTCCATGTGATTGTGATAATATCCAAATCATTTTTGTTGCAATATCGAATTCCATAAGTTTTTCAAAGATCCGAACAATGGTATTTGAGCCAAGTTTTCAAGCATTTGACTGAAATCTTTGATGTGGCATATGAAATATTCATCTTTAGAACTTGAAGCTTAAAAGGAGCTCTATATTTGCAACATTTCCAATGATTTCTATTGTTCTTTCATAGTTCAAAACCCTGAGTGGAAGATGTTTATCTTAGAGCTCCGCGTGGAAAAATGAGCGCCTCAGTCCAAAACCCACTTCAGAACTCGCAGAAAGAAAGTGGGACGGCCCATTCATCATTCAGAGTTCGTTACAGGAGAGAAGAGAGAAGAACCCCTCAAGTCCTAAACCCACTTTCTTCTTTTTTTCTTCTTCTTCTTCTTCTTCAATGGCAACTTCCAGCCGAAAGACTCTAGCTTGCGGTCTCCACCGCATCCTCAGACGCATCAACTCCCTCCCGTCTCCCCACCTCTCCACCCACATAATCAAAGATTCTCCCCGCCAAATCTCCCCATTTAATTCATGCCGTTTCTTCTCCAGTTACCCTTCATTCTCCAATTCAGATCTCTCAGACCCATTTCGATATCGAATCGGATCTGGGTTTTCCTTTCACAGGTTCTATTCTTCGAGTCCGGGTGGATCTGGAGACGTCGAGTATATGAAAGATATTGCCACCGTGTTGACTGATCAAAGTGTAGATGCTGCTGCTGACGTCATCGCTCCTGGAGTCAGTGAAGTGGCTGTAGCCGCAGCTGATTCAGCTATTCCTGTTGCTGCTCTTCAGTATTTGATTGATGGGGTTCATTCCTTCACTGGGTTGAATTGGTAGGTTGATGTTGGGCAAGTTTGGGTTTTTTCATAATTTTTTTTTACCTTGTACTTGATGGGATGCGCATTCTTTCACTGGGCTGAATTGGTCGGTTAATTTGGGCAAGTTTGGCTTTTTTTTAAAAAATTATCTTATGCTTGATGGTTCCATTTCTTTGTTGAATTGGTGGGTTAATTTTGAGCTAGTTTGGCTTGTTTTTGTAATTTTTGATCTTGTGCTTGAAGCGTGAATTCTTTCACTGGGTTGAATGGTTAGGTTAGCTTTGCGCAAGTGTAGGTTTTTTTGTCATTTCTTGATGTTGTGTATAATAGGATTCATTTTATCAGTGGGCTGAATTGATGGGTTAAGTCTGGGAAAGTTTCAGTTTTTGTAATTTGTCAATCTTGTGCTTGATTGGGAGAGGGTGGGGGGTTTATTCTTTCACCGGGTTAAATTGGTGGATTAATTTTAATTAAGTTTGGATTTTGTAAGTTTTCGATATTGTGATTGATGGGGGGAGGATATTATTTCACTGGGTTAAATTGGCGGGTAAATTTTGATCAAGTTTTAGTTTTTATGATTTTTTTATCTTGTGCTCGTTGTTTTGTTTGTAATTGTATGATATTCTGTTCGATGAGTTTTCTGTAATTTTTTGATCTGGTGCTTGATGCGTTTTTTATAATTGTGTGATCTTTTGTTCGATGAGTTTCTGCACTTATTCAATCTCGTGCTTGATGGTTTTTTTGTAATTATTTGTTCTTCTGGTTTGAATCAGGTGGGCTGCTATTGCTTTGACAACTGTTTTGATCCGGACAGCTACAGTGCCTTTGCTGATTAATGGAATGAAAGCATCCACTAAACTGAGTGTATGATCATTTATGTCCATTTCTTACATTTTTCAGTGCAATTTTTTAATAAAATATATGTATCTTTAAGATATTTTGTTCATTTTACATGGGAAGACATTGATAATGGTAGAATATGAAAGTTGTATATCTCCTAGAGATATGACTTACAAGTCCTTGTGTTTCTTGTAATTCAAGTTTATTTAGGATATCATTGAAACCATATTCATGATTGATTTATCTTGTCAAGTTCTCCAGACTGATAGATCCTTTGCATGCAAAAGATGTTCATGTGATGCAAAAAAATATTTTTTTAATTTTCTATCACTTCTTTCCTGATGCAACTGTTTTAAACTTTCCATGATCTTATGCATGAATTATACATTCATTTATGCTAGAAAACCTGATATTTATCCGTGTCTCTTATCCTTTTTGCCTTGTGCAGTTATTGAGACCACACTTGGAGGAGATCAAGGAGAGAATGCAAAATGTATTTTTCTTTCTGTCTAAAACTTGACATCCAATTCAAGCAAGAATATGAAAAAAAAATTATCATTTCTGTTTTCCTATTAATACATCTTTCTGAAATTTTTCCAGAGTACTGATCCAAATGATCTTCAAGAGAGTCAGAGGCAAATGAAGCGACTGTTTAAAGAGTGAGTGATATCTTTCTCTCTCTACTCATTCTTCTCGTCCATTGAGGTTAATAAACTGTTTAGACATCTTTTGCCGTTTATGGAATCAAAATCTTTAATTTCAAGATTTGGATTTTTTTTCAGAAAAAAAGTTTAAAGTTATCAGCTCGCTTATCTAAAATTATGTGTTATATCCATTTTGCAATTCAATTTTATACGTTATCTATCATTTTAAAACTTGATATCAATTTGCATACCTGTGGTGCAATTTTTGATCTGTTGCAGAGGGAAAAATCCTTGATCACTTTACCTTAATGATTTCATGAACACATTCTTAGAGTCATTAGATAGAGAATGAACGGGCAAGTTGGTGACGATGACACTTGCATTTGATGATTCAATGATGAGTAGTGGGAAGAAATCACGACAATCTGAAGGAACAAATCCTCTCTCTTAGCCCCCAAGAATAACCCAAATGACCTTCTAGAAGTGTATCCTAAAATAGGAATCCTCCTCAATACTTATACTCTAAGAACTCTTGCTCTCTCAGATCGCTCAGATGATCTCTGGAGTACAGAACCTTCCTTTTGCTGAGTTCTTGGGTCTCTCTCTATCACTATCCGTCTCTCTCCCTCTCTTTCTCCCTCTATCCGTCTCTCTTTCTCTCTTTCACAATAATCAAAGGGTTTCAGGCCTTTTCTAATGCAAGGGTTTTAAAAAAAAAGAAAGTAATGATATTTTGTATGCTTTATAAGAGGGATGATGATGTAGAGAGGAACTCCAGAGTTAAGTGTGCTTTGGATCAAGCAATGGAGGGATGGGTAGCCTCCTGGGAAAAGGGGTGCTAGTGTGGGGAAGAACTCGTGAGGTGTGCATGCCCAGGCTTGGGCAGTGAAGGGAAGGGTGACTTCCTGGGAAGAGGGATGCCAGGGTGAGATGAACTCCAGGGCTGAGGATGCCCAGGCTTGGGCAGCCCATTGATGGGTGTCCTCTTGGGTGGAAAGAAGAGAGTACTTGTTCTGGTTGATCACCGATTTTGGTGATCTTCCTTTAGTGTTAAAACAATGATATTTTATACAGGTCAAAGGAGAGAAAGAGGAAATATGAGAGAGAGAGAGAGAGAGAGAGAGAGAGAGAGAGGGAAAGAGGGAGATGTGATAGACAGAGAGAGAGAGAGCAGGAGAGGGAAAACAGAGGAGAGAGAAATCGGGAAAGAAAGGAATGAGAGAGAGCAGGGAAAAGATTGGTGAGAAAGGGAAATGTGGAAATAACTGGATTAGAGAGAGGAGGCGGAAAGGGAGGAGAGGGAGAAATCTGATTAAAATAGAATAAGAGAGGGAGTAAGTAGTTTTTAATTAAATCTACGCATTCCAGACTGACCTGAAGTGGACGCCCAGACTTTCGGATGCTGATCCCTAGTCATCCCCCATTTTCTCTCTATCACAGCCCATGTTAGTTGTCATTTTTTTCATCTGTGATTTCATTGATCATGAAGAACACTCTTCACCACCCTACAAATTTTTAAACAAACAGTCCTTCCTGATGCCAACTATCAACTAATAGGACCCCCAAGCTGAACCTCTTCTGAATAATCTTGCAGTGTCCTGTTCATTTGACTTAATTCAAGACAACCTTGATTCTTGATATGGTTCTCTTCTCTCTCTTTCTCACCCCATTCTGATGACCTAGTTGAAAAATTGCTATCATACTTAAGTGAAAATTTGATGGATCGAAATGCATGAGGTAATCCAGCTGGAACAGAATCCTCCACTTAGATTAAAACTTTCATAATTGTATGAGCCCTCATGCAAATTTGTTTTCCTAGTTTTGTCTATTTGTTGAAAACTAGAAGGTTTTTTTCCTTTTAAATTTGACCCCAATAGCAGGAATATTGAGAAATTCTTTATTTCTAATTTTGGATTGTTTCTGGCTTGATTTTTCAATTTAGGCACGGTGTCACGCCATTTACTCCATTGAAGGGGCTTTTCATTCAAGGCCCTGTTTTCATCAGTTTCTATCTAGGGGTAATAGATCGTAAATTATATGTGATTGCTCTCATTTCTGATGTTATTTTTTTATCATAGATATCTAACATGGTTGAAAAAGTTCCGTCTTTTAAAGTCGGAGGAGTGCTCTGGTTCAGCGATTTGACTACTGCTGATCCCATGTATGTGCTTCCAGTTTTGACTTCGTTGACTTTCTTGGCTACTGTTGAGGTATATTCTCTTTTCTTACTTGAGAAGAACAACTACGATTATCTTTTAATATGAAATGAGAATTAGGAATCTTTTTGTGCAATAAAGTTTGACTGGATTTGGCATCAGATTTTGTAGTATAATTTGATTGTAAGATTCTGGGGTTTTGTCATTGCAAAAAATGGAATGTCATCAGGTTTAAGGTTTTTGAGTTTGCGGATATGTCATGAGCTGGAAAGTTGAATTCTTAGGTCAGGGCTGCTCCATACCCTTGTCAGAGTAGTTGCATACTTTATTTTCATACGGTTATTGTCAAGATATCAAGATACAGTTGGCATCATCGATTTACATTTGTAATATTTTATTATTTTTACTATGTTACCGTTACAACGGTAACTTTTTGTAGCCCTATTTAAGGGGAATTTTGCTCATAATGAATTATTGCTTAAGCTCTATCTTATCCTGCAGGTGGCGGGGTCCCTTCCCCCGCCGTCCGTCCTATTTCTCTCTCCAATCTCTCTATCTCGTTGTCACCATAACCATCTCTCTATCTCCCATATCTCATCAAGTCCTTCTATCCATTCATCATTTCTGTTCTCTAATCTAGCTATCTGCGGTCTGTTTGCTATCCGCTGCCAAGTTTTGTCAGTTATTTTAATTGTGCATACTATATTTATTTTTTGTATGAAATATTTTTTAACCCTCATATTTATCGTAGTTATTGAATTAATTGATGCGTGATTATCTTTTTTGTAGTTGAATATGCAAGAGGGCATGGAAGGCAATCCCATGGCGAACACCATGAAGAACTTTTCCAGGGTTCTTGCTTTTCTTACGATTCCATTCACAGCAACTTTTCCAAAGGTATTTTCGGCTTCTCTTAATATTTTTAGTTATAGAATTATGATAAAAATAAATTCCAATGAGTAACGAATAATCAGGTTTTACAGATGAAATCAAATAATCAGCTTAATTCACCAAAGATTCGCATTCGGGTCTTGTATAATACTGAAAATTTAATCTTACCTGCATTTCAAAATCAATAAATAAATGATCTTACCCTCATTTTTTTGGGTGAAAATTAACCTACATGCTATTCACAGGCAATCTTCTGCTATTGGATCACGTCAAATCTCTTTTCCCTGACCTACGGAATGAGTACTACTCTTTAGCCTTACCTATTGGTCTTGAAATTTTTTTCTCCTTAAAATTTTTCTCATTATGATCATAATTTAATTCCTTTTATATTTACTAAATTACGGTACAGTCCTTAAGCGACCAGCTGTGCGCTCTTACTTGAGTCTCCCGGAAATCCCTTCTTCCCAACGTGCTTCAACTTCAACCCCCAGCTTCTCCCTCTTTGGGCCATCTAAAATTGCGGCTGCGCTGGAGACCGATTCTTCCCACTCTTCGAGTTCTCAAGAGAAAAAGTTTACTTCTTCAGTCAACCAGCGGATTCGACAGCTGGAGAGAAGAGTCAAAAGCAGGAGCAAATCAAAGAAAAGGTGAGGCCTTTTCTTAGTTTTGATGATAATAAAACCAATTGGGTTCTTTCTTTAGAAGGTGGTTACACTTCCTTTTTCCATCATTATGAAGGCAGGAAGTATAGAATTTATTCATTAAAAACAATTTTTGTAATTTACTTTCTTGTTTGTAGAAATTACACTGGAGTGTTCAGAGGAACTTCCCTTTTTTATTAAAAAAAAATTGATTATTTTGTTGCCCTAAACTGTCAAATAATCGTTCACTGATGAACAGCAATCATCTTTTGCACGTGATTTTCAGTCAACAGTAATGATTGTGAATTTTCAGGCTGGGAAATGAAGGCCCGCCCCATGAGACTCAATAGTTCTTATTCACTGGGACTTGCCCAAGGGCATCTAGATCATCATAAATTTGAACTTTAAGTTTTTGATGGAACTAGCCCTGCACGAAGCATTTTTAGAGGGAGGCAGAGAGATCATTCTTCGTCCATGCCCATCCCCAAGCGTCTAATTCTTATTCCACACCCCTGTTCAACTGGTGCATAGATTCCTCAACAGCTTGGTAGTTGTTCATCAACGGATTCAAGATTCAAAAAGATGATTATGGTCTCTCTCTCTCTCTCCCTCTCTCTCCCTCTCTCTCTCTCTCTCTCTCTCTCTCCCCTCTCTCCCTCTCTCTCTCTCTCTCTCTCTCTCTCTCTCTCCCTCTCTCTCCCTCTCTCTCTCTCTCTCTCTCTCTCCTCTCTCTCTCTCTCTCTCTCTCTCTCTCTCTCCCTCTCTCTCTCTCTCTCTCTCTCTCTCTCTCTCTCTCTCTCCCTCTCTCTCCCTCCCTCTCTCTCTCTCTCTCTCTCTCTCTCTCTCTCTCTCTCTCTCTCTCTCTCTCTCTCCCTCTCTCTCTCTCTCTCTCTCTCTCTCTCTCAGACATATTTCTCCTTTATAAAATGAATCCTTGTTATTATAACTTTTTGAAGTGAATAAATCAATTGGTCAACGATCATACAAGTCAGGCTCTTAGCAATTGTGGATAAAATTCTGATTTGGAAAAAGGAAAGAAAATTTCAAAAAATAAGATAAATAGGGGAGCATCAAATTAAAACTCATGAAAGCTTCTAATATTGCTGCATGTTCATGAAGCAGCCTGCACTTATCATCCTCCTACTTTGCTCAACACGTTGAGTCACAAGGGTGCTCTGAACTTTGCTTTCAGTCCATAAATTCTCACTCTAGCGAAGGATCTGAGATCTGGGTTCTGAGTTCTGGGTCCTGGGTTCTGGGTTCTGGGTTCATAGCTTCTTTAGCCACTGTAGGTCATAGAGGAGGGTGCTTGTTTCTGCCGTCAGATGAACACTCTCTGGTTAGGGGAGAGCCATAGCTCTAAACGATGGTAGATTTTTCTTTTCTTTTTGGAATTATAAATGATGACGACGGTGCATTTTTGAAGAGAGAGAAGAGGAATTGAGGGAGTGGCATCTCCTGCAACTTTGAAAACAAGCGTGGGTGCCCATGGAGGAATGCCCATGGCGCTCAGCGTATGACAAAGAAAATGAGTGCGGGTGCACTCCTCCTTGGGCAGTCTTTTCAATGGTGAAATACTCCCCCTTGTGGTAAATATGAGAGTATGTTGAAGGAAGTGAGAGAGATGGATGCTCCTAAATGATGAGGAATGTGATGATAGTCTTGATGAGAGATACATGATCTTATATAGGGCTGCACGATGGAAAGAAGATGGAGATAGATGATCTTAGAAGAATCATGTGGATACATGAGAGCCCTGCTGCTTTGACTTTTATGTGCTCAAGGTTGACCAATCGTGATCAATCGCGGCCAAATCCTGGATCTGACCCTTGAAAAGTAATCTTTCAAAAATTCTCGAAGCATTCAATTTTGATTAATCGTCATTGGCGAGAAAATCAAACAAAGAAATCGGCAATGTCAGAGGACTATCATCATGAGCCCAGGTCCACTGAGTCGACGGCTGATAATACACCATCAAAGATCACCGACACTCGTCCCTCCCTTTTAACCAGGCACTCTCTCTATCTCTCTCTAGGATGGCTGGCCAGTCGTTATCAATCTCTGACATTTTTCTCATGGATTTTTTGCTAGTGCAAATAAAAAAAACAGGAAAGGAGTGAAAATGAGGGAGGAGAGATAACAGAAAATCCAGGAAATTAAATAAACAAACAGGATATTGAAAGAGAGAATCCAGGAAGAGAGAGAGAAGAGAGAGAGAGAGAGAGAAGAGGCCCCCCTGCAAAGAAAATAAAGCTAGAAAAAGAAATTAAAAATATGAAAAACGACTGAAAATTAAAGAGATACGAGCGAGAGTGGAAAATCCGGGGTGAGATTCAAATAAGCGAAGAAAATGCAACTGGAAAACAGAGCTGAAATTGTGAGACTGAGCGAGATGGATCTTGCTCGTGGAAAGGAAGGGGAAGAGAAAGAAATGGATCTTGCAAACGCACACAGATGGAACTTTGCTGAAACACAGAAGAGAGATGGATCTTGCAAACAGAGACAGAGAGATGATGGATCTTGTCAGCACAGAGGAGAGAGAGACAGATGGACCTCGCAAACCCACAGAGATGGATCTTGTTAACAGAGAGAGAGATAGAGTGAGGGATGGATCTTGCTTACACAAAGAGAGAAAAGAGAGAGGAGAGAGATATATCTTGCTAAACACAGAGAGAGGGAGAGAGGAGAGAGAGATGGATCTTGCTAACACAGGGAGAGGGAGAGGGAGAGAGGAGAGAGATGGATTTTTCTAACACAGAGAGACAGAGAGAGAGATGGATCTTGCTAACACACACATAGAGAGAGAGAGAGAGATGGATGTTGCTCACAGAGAGAGAGAGAGAAAGAGACCTTCAAGTGCATGATATGATGACCCAGAACACAGATCCAACTGGTACATAAAGCAACACAAGATATATACTCCCCATTTAGTAACCCTCAGACAAATACTCCTCTTCATTGTAATCATGATGACCATGAAAATCCAATCCTTCCCTCATCCAGGTGATCATGATGACCATGAAAATCAAATCCTTCCCTCATCCAGGTGATCATGATGACCATGAAAATCCAATCCTTCCCTCATCCAGGTGATCATGATGACCATGAAAATCCAATCCTTTCCCTCATCCAGGTGATCATGATGACCATGGCTATATCAACAAGTAATCATGCTCAGATCACGACTTGAACCAAAATAAGTAATCATGAATCATAAGATACAAATTCCATGACGACGACGATTGAGATACAAACTTTTGTTAACATACAGACGTAGAGATTTACTTCACGTAGACTATACAAAAAGGACCGTTGCCCCTTTAAATTTCGAGACCAAGTGAAATAAAGAGAGAGAAGGTACCGTTGTCTCTCTCTAGACTTCCTCCTGCCCGAGCACGCTGTTCTTCCTGACGTTGTACTTGCAGAGGGGGCAAGTGGCATTGATGTAGAGCCATTTATCGATGCATGAAGTGTGAAAATGATGATTGCATGGGAGCCCTCTCAGCTCTACTCCATCCTCATAGGTACAGAGACAGATACAGCACTCCTAATGACACAATTTAACGAAAATTAATCAAATTGGAACTTTCTCTCTCCTCTCTCTAGAAATCATCACTCTTAAGTATCTTTCCCTTGCCTTTGCCATTTTTGGCTATTCTTGTAACGATCGGAGAAAAGATCAATAAAACTAGAGGGAATTAGACCTATGCGATGAATATGAATAATTTTCTAAAGCATTGAGAAAATTGGAGGAATCAGTGCAGACGTAGAGAGAGGAAACCTGCAAACAAATTGAAAAGACTTCTCACAGATCTGTCGAGAATTCTCTCTTCTCTTCATCCTTGTAAGGCGATTCTCAAAACTGATGGAGGCGAAGGGTCTAAAACCTAGACGCAAGTGGACTGGCATAAAAGAGAAAAAACCACGAGCAAAACTCGACAAATTCTATCTTCTCTCTCTAGAATTTATGGGTGGCTTACAGAATCTTCTTCCGAAAGAACTTGCTCCACAGGCGAGTCAGCAGAGCCTGAGCATTCCGTGATTCTTCCTCCAAATGGCCCAGAAGCTTCACCACGTAGCTTTTCAGCATCATTAAATCTTCTGAATATGAATCTTGGGAGTCGGCTAATATCCTCATCAGATGCTCCTTCCTGATAATAAAAAAAACAAATCAAATCACAATATCATTATTGCTCTCCGAGTGAATTATTAGAGAAGGAGAATATTTACAGGAACAATTTCTAGGAAATGGCAATGGAGTAGGAAAGTTTATCCAAGCACATGAAGGTCAATATAGATCCTTATCTTTTCTAAATTGTTCTTTTCTATTTCTTTTCTTGCTCCTGAATTTGTATCTAGGCCAATTGGACTGGCTCTTTTTTTATTTGCATTACTGCTCAGGCATTTAGATCCGGGATTACCTTTAATAGCATCTGACCCGCCAGAGCATAGAGGGAAATCTTAATTTGAATGAAACAGATTCTCTCTCTCTCTACTGTTTTCAGGTTGGAGTCAGGAATTGAAAAAAGGACAGAGCTTGACAGTATGTGCTCAGAAAAAAACTAGATAATTCCAGTAATAAATGGCAGAACCTCCGCTCAAGTAATGCAACTTATCTTTATCTGTCCATCCAGTTTTCTCTCTCCATGATTGAGCCAAGGTTTCGAGAAAATGAAAATGACAAAAAGTTGACCAAGACTAAATCAAACAAATTATCTTCCTCTCTCTCAATCCAGATTTCTCTCTCCCGGGATTCCGAAGCCAAGGTTTGCAGAAATTTTTTTGACAGTTTGTCATCCAGAAGGCAATGGGAATTGTGTTATAATGTGAATGAAATGGATTATCTTTCTCCCTCTATCCAGTTTGGAGCAGGAGTTTGAAGACAACAGAAAAATATTTGACAATAGCTTGTCCTCCACAGCATAGAGAACTCAACTTTTCCAGGGGAAGAACCCTAATTTGAATGAAATCAATTGTCATTCTTCTCTCTCGCTATCCAGTGCCAAAACCTGACATTACCCGATTCCCCACATACTTATAATGGCGCAGTAATACACAGACAGCGCCCTAATTTTTTACTGAAACAAATTATCTCACTTTCTCCTCCTGTTTTCTATCTCTAGGGTGTGGAGATGTGAATACACCTGTTCCTTCATAGCACAAACAATCGCGCAACATGGGCATAACCCTAATTTGAATCAAACAGATTTTATCTCCCTACTGTTCTCTCTCCCTCTCTCTAGAGTTTGGAGACAGATAAAACATCGGATCCACCATAGAATATAGTATTGCAGAAATACACACGCAAATTCCTAATTCAATTGAATGGATTATCTCTCCATATCTACCATTTTCCCTCTAGGATTTGGAGAAAAGACAGTACCTGATCCGCTACAGCATACAGAATTGCGATAATACACGGGAGGCAACAGCAAACCGCAATTCCAATCACACAAGCAAGAGCCACGCAAAACACCACAAAGAACACATCAAATGCCAAAAACACAATACAGAGCCTGCATCAGGATTTTTCAAAATATAATATCTTTAATGACCAATTATTCAAGTCAACCAGAAAATGAAATAACTAAACATTACCAGTAAAGTTGCGGTGCATCGCGTGTCAGTCCCTGCCCTCCAGTTGACACCCAGTAGAATCCAACAATCCACCAGATGAACGAAAACATTGTGTTTGCAGATTCTAGGTGTTTTGCAAAACTACAAAAATTTAAAATATTTGTCACTCTTCTTCATAAAAAACAATAATAAAATGCTATCACTAGTTTAAAAAGCCATTTGACGTGATCAATATGAGCAGTTAGGCGGTGAAGGCGGGGAGTAGTGATTTCCCCTCTATCTCCAGTAACACATACAAAAAACATATATCTCTACAACAAAACCCCGGAGCCTCTTTCTCTAAAAATGTGATGACTCTATGAGCGGCAATCAATTGTTAGGTTAAGTGAATTGGTTCTTGAATTGATTGAGACTTTGTTCTCAATCTATTAGAAGATGTCAAAGCCAAGTTTTAGATAGAGAAGAATAATAAAAGACATTGCTTAGCACAAAAAACCCTAATATTTAACCCAATCCCTTGATTTAACTTCAATGATGATACAAGACTGATATATAATCAGATAAAATTATATGGATACAATGATCAAAGGATCTAGAAATTCCTGGTTTGCACTCAAATTTCCTGATTCCGCAAACTACCATCAAATAAGAAAAAAAAATCATAAATATGGAAGAATTTCAAGTTTCCTCTTCAATTGTTCTTGACTGAAAAAGTAATCAGGTACAACTCTACCGAAGATGATGACAGAATATAGAAATTCCTGGAATGACAGAATATAGTTTAATGACAGCTCTACCGAAGATGATGACAGAATATAGTAATCAGGTACAATTCTTTCTTTCGTAAATAAGAAAGAACCTCTACTCTCCTCTTCAATCGCACTTAGACTGAAATTCAATCATATATAACTCACTGATGAACATGATCACAGAAATTAATTCTTGGTTTCTGAAAAAAATTCCGCAATTCCGTGCATTACCTCCAAATTTCAAACCAGAATTCAGAAATACGGAAGAATTTCGAGTTTCCCCTTAAATAGTATCTAACTGAAGTGTAATCAGATATAATTTAATGACAAAGATGAACATAGAGTTCTCCAAGTGCCCGTACTACATCTAAGTTACTATCAGAATTCAGAAGTCTGAAGATGTTCAAATTTCCTCTTCAATCTTACTTGACTGAAAGTTTATCAGAAATGGAATTAGAAATTCCTAATTTATCCCAAAAATGCCCTAATAAATAATCAAAATTCAGAAATACAGAAGAATTCTCTCTATTCATACCTCGTTGTCTCATCCTGAACCCGATCAGCCTCATAATAATCCCTCTCATCTACATCACGAGGCGAATCCTCCCGAGTCGATTCACCGTCTTCAATCGAAGAAGAAATCCCCTGCTCTCGCCTTCGCTTAAACTCCAAACAAACGCAAATCATATGCAACACGCACTGGAGCGCGTACCCCAATATCCACAACCCTGAGCGGCATAGAAGGATCCTCGTAACGGCTTATAATTAAGACCGTCACGGCGACGGTCACGAAGGCCAGATTCCATAGGAGATCGAGAACGACGACGGGGCGAGAATACGCCCAATCGCTCCTCCGTTCTTCGAGCTGCTCCGCCGCGGTCTCGCGCACGAGCATCGACGGCTCGCGCATGACGCGACGGCTGCTGGCGCGGCGGAGGAATTGCGCCGCATCGCGGAAGGAAGGGACCGCGCGGAAGCGGCGGGAGCGGTCCGCGTCCGGCTCGAGCAGGGGCTCCGCGGTCTCGATCGGGGAGGGGGGCGATCGAGAAGCCATTGCGATGAGGGGGAAGGGGAAGCTTGCTTTGGGGGAGCGGAGCGGAGCCCTAATTTGGCTGAACTCGTGAGGGCATCAGGAAAACCGACGGGAAAGAAAATCGAGGAACTCGTTTTGGATGAACCAGTTTCAGGAATTTTAACGTTGACATTTAGAGAGAGAAGGGTGATTAGACCGGCCTTTGACCACGTTTAACAAATCCATGTGAGGAATGTTGGGCCGGTAGTTGGAAATTTCTCCGAGATGCAAAATCATAGATCGGTCATTGATGATCGGGTGATCAAATCAACGGACATCAATCACATCAATGATCAGGTCGCCCTGTGATTGACGTCCATAACCAATTAAAAAAATTAAAGAAAATCAGTGGTAGATAAAATTAAATAAGTTTGACAAAAGCAACAAAATTTGACGATCAGATCATCGACTAGATAATTAATGTAAGGGAGTGACGATCCATCGATCGCAGATCTGATCGATCTCCTATCGATCGTAGACTTTGATCGATGATCGATTGATGCTAATTTCATGAGGTCACTGATCGGATCACCGAATTTTAAAAAAACAAACATATAAAGGCTCATGGGCATCACTAAAAACATCAAGTAATTTGTCATCGAGGATTATCATACATGCTTGAAATGTTGTCATCCATTCAATTATTATCATGCATACATGATCATAGAAGGAAGCACATGAAATCCGGGCTCCACGAGCATAGAATGCATCCGCAACATCTTCTACGTAGTGATAGCCATAGCTCGATGCTCAACTTCGTATTTATGGCGGAGTATGTTTGGAATGAAGGGGATCAGAAGGGAACTGGTGACCCTAAGAATACGAAGATCCCACGAATACATCAAAATGATGTCGCATCCTTCTAACTATCGTTATGTTTCTATTTCTTACTCACATGGTTTCATGCCATTGAGGGCCATGGAAATCACGCATGGCCTATATTTAAAAAAAATCGAAAGAAAATGTAATTGAAAATGTGTCATTTTGAGTTCAAATTGAATAAACCTAGCCTAGAATGCCATGATTCCTTGGAATTCCATTATAATTGGTCCAAGATAGTCTAGATGATCTTGAATTATCACGGGGGAATGAAATTAAATGCACGAAAATTTGTCCTCCTCGTGAATTATATGTATTTTATATCCTAGGTTATGTTCAACAGCCTTTATCAACTCCATACCACTTTTGTCGAGAAGGTAAACCTGTTCACCGCATATGTAAGTTTTGAACTCAATATTTGCGGCAATCATCGAGTGTAACCTTTCCATGTACAAGGAAGCTAAATGGGTTCACAAATTTTCAAGAATTCAAGTGAAAAATTTAAGACAAGGGTAAAAGATATCAAATAACAAATT
The DNA here is from genome assembly GCA_024174645.1 of Lemna minuta. NCBI lineage: Eukaryota > Viridiplantae > Streptophyta > Magnoliopsida > Alismatales > Araceae > Lemna > Lemna minuta. The sequence continues at coordinate 19,517,467 of CM044103.1, forward strand.
TCAACACCAATATCAGGGACACAAAATTCAATGATGTAATAAAAGTAGTACTATCCGCCACACTCAATGATGCCATGTAACCATTTTTTAAGAGAAAGGAATCGTTATAACCCCAAACCCCAAACCCTAAAGTCCATGATGTAAGTACTACCTGCCACACTCAATGATGCCATGTAACCTCCATTTTTTAAGACGAAGGAATAGTTAAAACCCTAAACCCCAAACCCTAAAGCCCATGATGTGGTAATATAAGTACTATCTACCACACTCAATGATGCCATGTAACCTCCATTTTTTAAGACGAAGGAATAGTTAAAACCCTAAACCTCAAACCCTAAAGCCCATGATGTGGTAATATAAGTACTATCTGCCACACTCAATGATGCCATGTAACCTCCATTTTTTAAGACGAAGGAATAGTTAAAACCCTAAACCTCAAACCCAAAACCCTAAACCCTAAAGTCCATGATGTAATAATATTAGTACTATTTCTTTCAACAACAAAAAAAAAGTACTATCCGTCACACCCAATGATGTCATGTAACCTCCATTTTTTTAGACAAAGGAATAGTTAAAAAGCTTCAACCTCTGCATACCCAACCGCTTAGCCATAAATTAGGCTTTGACTATGTCAAAAAAAAAATAGAGATATTACAATCAATTTTATTCATGATTTAGTTTTTTTTACTATACCCTGTTTATTCCCATTAAATACCATGTTTCTCGATTGAAGTATATCGTCGAGAGTCAAATGTATTCATACTTCCATCTCATTGTTCTTCTACTCAATCTATTTATCATCATATCTCATTGATTATAAATATTTAGTTCTTGAATAATTGAATTCATAATGATATCACTCTTTTAATATCTGAGAATATACAAGACACTTATCCATGTATATAGTTTTAATCGGCATCAATATTATTTTATTTTTCATCATGATAATCATCAGTATCTTCTTGAGAGTACCATGTGACCATAAAGACAAAAGAATATCTATAATAGCAGAATTTGTGAATATATTCCTTAGAAACATCGACTTTCTATATTATTTGTAGAATTTTTTTGTCCTGTTTAGAGAAGAATATATGCACAATTCTGTCAAAAACTTTAGAGATACAATGATTTGGATGGAATTCTCCTTTAGAGATGCTATTCATTAGATTTAAAGACAAAGTTTATACACCAGTTTCATGTGCTTAGAGGTGTTTCTCTTATTCATGGTGAATCATTGATACCATCTCATGATATTCCAAAATTCATGAAAATTGGAAATCATAGTAAATGACGAGTATCAATTCTTGATATTCCAACCTAATTATTTCTTCCTTGAAAAATGTGAAAATTAAAGTGAAAATGAATATAGTATAGTCCAAGCATTTTCAAAAAAATTTCTAATTTGAAATTTATGTCTACACTTGAATTTCACGTATATCCATGTAGTGAGATGATATGGTTTTCTTATTCATTTTCAATTTAAATGAAGAGTTATTATCTTATTCACTAAGACATTCACCTAAGACATCATGAACATTTTCTTTATTTTCTGCAAGTATCAGCTTGAAATACTGACACAAGATGCAAGCTCATGGAAGGTGAAGGTAAATGGACATCAAATGTTGAGGAGGGAAAAGAGAAGATTCATGGCCAGAAGATAAAATCATCAACAAAGGAGAATGATTGATGAGCGAGGAAGAAGAAACCTTCAATTTTTCATGAAGGGGGTTGGAAGGAGTTGACCACATATCTAGAATTTTCCCAAAATTTCAATTTCACATTATCTGTTTAAATCGCTCGGATGAGAATTTATAGGGATAAAAGGGGAGGTCACCAAACGGATAGTTGTGTTGAGAGGTGGTTACAAGGATACAAAGAAGAAGAAAGAGATCAAAATAGCATTTCTATAAATATCTTAAACTTGAAGAGTTGTGCCTCTTGGACATCCATGTAGGACCATTATGAGACTCCAAAACTCATGAGTGTTGACTAAATCTCGATGTGTTAACGTTGACTAGTCAACTTTTATTAATGGCATTGACCCGTGTTGATCTCCTCAAAGGAGAGGGTTTCATTGCTCGGCTCGGTTTGACTTGTTCTTTCATGAGAGATGTCCCAATGATGATAAAACTAATTCTAATCTCATTGGGTCATGAATTGCGCATTGACTAAACCATTAACTTCATCTATCTGATTCCTATCAAATTCACTATGTAATCATCTTGTAGTTTTCTTTTCCTTAAAATCATTATTTTTAGTTCATCTTATACTTTTTTGAAGTTTTATTTATGCTTAAATCTAATTTTTTTTACTATGCTATTCATTTTCTTGATCAATATATTTCATTAACATGTATATATATATATATAGTTCTTAGACAATTGGCTATTAATTGATGACACTCTACACACACATATCTATATTATATGTGCATACATGATGTTATTATTCTAGCATCAAGGAGGAAGATGCAAACCAAATTGTGAGATGAAAGAAATGTAGGACTACAAGACCCATCATGGATTTTTATAGATAAATGGGACTTCAAAAATTGTTGATTTATTTTATCTAAATTACTCGATCTACTTTGAAAGAGAGCATTTTAACCCCCAATGATATGGAAGACATACCAAAGAGACATGCATAATTTGAAGGTGTAAAACTCCAAAAGCTCAAAGAGGTACCCATGTAAGCCGCCATGATCAACAAGTTGCAAAAATCAGCCTATGGGGCATCTTGAAAAGCAGAGAAGGAGATCAGAACTATGGAAAAATTGTGAAGTGATGCAACGATGGTGAAGGAGATCAATCCCTTCTCAACTTACTAGTACAAGGACTTGACTCACAAAGTGGCATGGCATTGACTTGCAGAGGAGGCGGATCAGTGACCAAAGTGAAATCACGCATGAGGTGGCTTCCAATCACTCTTGTGCTTGGAACCGTCCCGCCTTGTTCGTAGACTCGCTCGTCTCTTCGCCACAATCAACGCATTGCTACACATTTTTGTACTGCGAAGCGGCCATTTTTTTCCTCTAAAAATGGATCTTTCGTGATCGATGCCGATTGATTCAGTCAAGATCATCCTCGATTGATCAATCGACCAAGGACTAATCATGATCACATCAATTATGATCTGATCATCTTTCCCTCTGTGAAAGAATCGGAAGAGACTCATCATAATCATGGTATAAAAGGCATGGACACTTCTAGATTGAGAGTAAGTTTCAATTCTCTTCATGTTCATAATTGTGGGCTTTTATTGGGCTGCAACAACGTCCATTAGGGCTTTTGTCCTAAAGCACTGATTCAAATCTGATTCAATTACTTAACCAAATCAGATACCCAATCGATGTCCGGAAACTCCTCCCCGTCGACCTTCACCCTCCCCAAATCCTCCGTCAAATCTGGAATTTCCACGGCCGATGAAGAACTCCGAAGCTGCTGCTCCGAGTGAGCGAAGAAGCAGACTCTGCGATCGCAGTTCTCCCCCGCCTTGCAAAGCCTGGTACGGTATCTCTCAGGATGCAGCCAGAACTCAAAGACGCCATGAGAGAAGGGGCAAAGCTATCCTCTGCTGCAATTACTTTCTCGCCTGAACTCGGCGCAGGAGACGCCTTTGTAGGGGATGCGGCGAGGATCTCGGCGCTTGGCTTTCTCTCCGCGGTGGGCGTATGGGCAGAGGGTCCAGTCATGGCTTTTGGTCTTGGCGCAGCGCTTGATCTTGTAGGAGTACATCCGGAAGTCGTCTGATTGGTCGATTGAGGAGGAGAGGCGGTCGTGGATGTCTTCTTCCTCGAGATCGGAGCTCGTCTGGGGTTTCCTTGGGTTGATGGGTAAGGAAATGGAAGATTAGTATATGTGCATGGATGGATGAATGAAAATATAAGGAAAGAGAGAGATAGATGCGTGTGCCGATGGATAAGAATAGAGAGATATGTGCGGTTGGATCGGTAATGGATTGATGCATCGATGGCTGGATAAGGATAGAGGTATATGTAAAGCTGGATGAATTGATGGATGAATGGGTGGATAAAGAGAGAGAGAGACATGTATGACTGAATGGTAAGATGGATGGATGGGTGCCGAATTGATGGATGGATGCATGGGTGGACGGATAAAGATAGAGAGACGTGTATGGTTCGATGGGTAATGGATTGATGGATGGATGCATGTGGTGGATAAATAAACATAGAGAGACGTGTATGGTTGGATGGTAGATCGGCGGATGAGTAGTATGGATTGATGGATGGATGCATGGGGTGGATGGATAAAGATAGATAGAGATGTATGGGTGGACGGGCAGATGGACGAATGGATTGGTAATGGATTGATGGAGGGATGAATGGGTGGATGAATACAGAAGAGGTGGATAAATAAACATGGAGAGACATGGATGGTTGGGTACACACACATATAGATATCGATGTTTGGATGGATATCGATATGAACATTCAAATAACAGAGATGTTTAGCTGGATAAAGATGAACGGATGGATAAATACATAATAGATATACGTTCATGTATATATTTATGTTCAGCGAGATGGATGATTAAAGATGTATATACAGAGAGAGAGGGAGAGAGATAGGTGGATGGATCAAGATATACAGATAAAGATATGGATGGAGGGATGGATGAATAGATAAAGACACGGAGATAGATGGCTCGATAGATTCACTGAAACGCAGAGGAGATAAATAAACATGGATGTATGCATAAATTGAAGGTTAATATCTTATGGCCCATGGATGAAGGGATAGAAATGGATGGATGGATGAATGATGATATGGAGAGAGATGGCTGACGTAAAATTCCATTTTTCATGTAAAATTGGTTTGAAGTGGGAGGCAAGAAGAGTTGTGACTTACCATGGTCATGAAGAGGAAGAAGGAGAAAGAGAGGGGAGAGAGAGGGAGAGAGGGATTGCAAAACAGAGAAAAAGAAAATAAGAGAGAGAGAGACTGAGCAGACGTCCTATTCTCGTGTAATGAGGGAAAAGAAATAAAGGGAGAGAGATAAGGAAAGGGAAAAGGAGACGTTTAAGAGAGATGTACCATTGTCAGGAAGAGGGAGAAAGAGGAAGGAAATAAAGAGAGAGAGAGAGAGAGAGAAAACAGAAAAACGTAGAGAGAGACACAGAAGGACAGTTTCAAAACGGGAAAAGAAAATTAGAGAGAGAGAGACTAAACTGATTTCCTATTCTCATAACACGAGAGAGAAAAGAGAGGAGAGAGAGGTAAAGATTGGAAGGAAGATAAATGTAATAGAGAATTACCATTGAAGAGGGAGAAAGAAAAATGAGAAAGAGAAGAGAGAGAGAGAGAGAGCGATTGCACCGATGTAATTTATCATGAAATAAAGGGGGGGAGAAAGAGAAGTTTAATAGAGAAATGCCATTGTCGTGAAGAGGGAGAAAGAAAAAGGAGTCAAGAGAGATAGAGAAACAGAGGAAAACAAACGTAGAGAGAGAAAGAGACGCAAACGCAACGAAAACGCAACGTAGAGAGAGAGAAAAAACGTTCATTCTCATGAAACAGAGAGGGGAGAGAGATGCATAGAAAGGGAGAAAGATATGTCTGATGGAGACGTACCAATGTCATGGAGATGCAGAGCAATGCGAGCGACGGCAAGTCGAAAGGGGCCATTCTCTCTCCTCCGCTTCTCTTCCTTCTCTCGCCCGAACAGTGGAAAAGAAAACGGCGTCATTTATAGAATCTCTCTAGAACTCCTCTCCTCAAACCCGTTACTCTCTCTCTCTCTATCTCTCTATCTCTCTCTCATCCAAGAAACCGTTGACTCGGACTTTTGTCACGTGCTGCTCATGCAACGCCACACGAATAGAGGCAATTCGTCTTTCATGCACCTGCCGAGGACCTCCATTACACGCGTTATGAATATCCTCGTTGAGCCCGCCGAGCTGTTTCCTTTCCCAGGTCAGGAAATATTTTCATTGGCTGGTCAACTTTGTAAACAACGAACGCTTTCATTTCGGGATATATTCAATGTATTCGATAGATAGATCGATGGATGGATCGATAGATAGATAGATAGATGGATAGATGGATAAGTGGATAATTAGATATTCAATGTATTCGATAGATAGATTGATGGATGGACGGATGGATCGATAGATAGACAGATAGATAGACAGATGGGTAGATAGATAGATAGATAGATATATTCAATGTATTTGATAGATAGATCGATGGATGGTTCGATAGATAGATAGATCGATAGATAGATATATTCAATGTATTCGATAGATAGATCAATGGATGGACGGATGGATCGATAGATAGACAGATATATAGACAGATGGGTAGATAGATATATTCAATGTATTTGATAGATAGATCGATGGATGGTTCGATAGATAGATAGATAGATAGATATATTCAATGTATTCGATAGATAGATCGATGGATGGTTTTGATAGATAGATAGATAGATCCATAGATAGATAGATAGATAGATAGACAGACAGATAGATAGATAGATAGATAGATAGATAGATAGATAGATAGATAGATAGATAGATAGATAGATAGATAGATAGGTAGATGGATAATTAGATAGCTAGATAATTAGAAGTCATTTTTTTAGACCATCGACCATACGATCAACTTGATCATGAATGAAAATGATCAAAGAGGAATGTCTCTAGTCTAATCATCTTTGTTCATGGTCAAATGAGATGACTATAGATTGTTTATGTGGGTTGAGATCAAAGGTATCAACCATTCATGACATCGATAATCAATTAGCTCATCGAAAACATGTGCATGTAAGATTATCATGGCATAAGCATTCATTATTTTTACGTGTGAGCATTATTCCATGTATAAAATCTATTATGTTACCATGATTAATTCATAATAAAAAAATTAATTACTTTATTACTGCTTGAAAAAATAGTTATATTTTATGTTGATTTGAAAAAACTACTTTGGCATTATTTTTACTACTTAGGGAATGATATATGTTGCAAAAATAGTTTATTTTGATGATTAATGTGGACTATTTGCATATTTCAAAAATAGCTTGTATGCTCTACAAAATCCAAATAAGATTATTAAAATGAATCAATGGAAGAATCATCCATCATATTTGGGGAATTTGCATTGCTTATGTCGAAGATCAAGAAACATGTATATGACCCAAATAAAGAAACTCCTGATTCAAGCATTCAAGATTAATCGATGATCACTATCAAATTGAGCAACAATTGTTTCTATTCATGATCTCCATCTAGAAATCTTAGAAGAACATTCTTGGGAAAATGCTACAAATTCAAAGACCCAATGAGCTTATGAGAAGAGATCTTGTTGGGGGTGGAGATGACAAGGGGGAACTTTGCCTTATAAAAGGGAAGAAGGAAGGCAGATAAGTATTTAAGCCGAGGCAAGAATAGAATTGGACAAAAGATATTGTGGGATGACCGTTGAAATGAGTAGTATTTGAATCAAACCAAGTAGGTGACAAAGCCTTCATTTGGCAACACTGCTTTGTCGAATGACTCAGGGTATAGTCAATTGTCAAAGCCTAACTAATCACTCAAGTTAGTACTAATGAGTGGAGGAAAACATTGAGAACCCTTCTATTTATATTTATTTCTCTATCTAAGTATTTGATCGTATCTCATTCGTTGAGTCAATATCCTCTCATACCAAATGTGGACAATAATATCTTGACTACACAATCATCTTCCAAAACTTCATATCATACCTAATCTATCTCTTTTAAAGATTTTGTGGCTAAAGGCTTTATAAGTCATAGTTAAAATATGTTCATCCATCCACAAGATGTCTTTGGTATCTCAAGTCAAAGGAGCGCATACATAGCCATAACATGAATCAACTTGACAAAAATTTACTTATAATACTATTTAGTGGTTCATCAGATTCAATTTAGTAAACTCTTTGTCTAAAGATCACCCACTATCTTTCTTTGGTGTCCCCATAGTAATGGTGATAGGATTAGTCATACTTATCATATCAACCAAATCATACAAAGATATTCTTTTTCGATATTTCAATGTCCCTAAATATTCTTTTTAGATATTTTAATGTCAATATTGTTTGAATACTATTGTTTAGAGCACATATTTAAAGACTAATGATCGGTGTATTATGAGTTCATCATAATTCATTTAGTCATTACATATGTTTACAAACTTCATTGCAAATATCACACTACAAGAAAAAAGAAAATTTTTCATTTTAACGAAATATAAATGACGCATAAAATGTGATTTGGATTATAAGCCACATAATGTCAAATAGAGATAACAAGATCCTCTTAATATCATTGTTGAGTAGATATATTTTATGGATATTATGTAGCCTATAAGCCAATCACACTTCTATGTATCTCGTGTATACTCATTAAAATGAAATTTTATTCATTGTCATTTCGTGTGTGATGTTTGCAATGAAATTTATGATCATATGCAAAGACTAAGTGAATTATGATGATATTATACTACAATGATCACTACTCTTAAACATATGTTTTAAACATTCATATTCATGGGATAATTAGGGAAGGACATCAAATTATTCGGAAAAGAATAACACTATTTGATTTGACTCATATGATGAGAATGGCTGATCATGTTGCCATCAATGTAGAGACACTAAGGATAAATAGTGGTACTCTTTAGAGAAAGAGTTTCACTAAATTTATATGTATGAAATCCCTAAATGGTATTATACCTAACTATCAATTAATTTGATTCATGTCATAGTTGTGTATGTTGTCCTTTGACTTGAGACGTTAAAGACATCTTATAGATTGATGACCAAATCTTTGATTATCACTTGACGAATCCCTAGCCACATGATCTCTAAATGTCATATATTAGATACGACATAAAGTCCTTAAAGATGATTGTGAGGGGTCAAAATGGGATCATCTACCATCAATATTTGAGGAGATTGACTCAAGGAATGAGATGCAATGAAATCCTTCACTAAGGTACTAGAAATATCAGAGAAGAAGTTCTCGATGATTTCCTACACGCATAAGTACTAACTTGAGTGACTAATTAGGGTTTTGATAGTTGACTATGCCCTAAGTCATTTGTGAGTCTCGTGCGGATGAAAGTATTATACATACATGACAATTGATGATAGAAAGGTTCCATGAGGGGAGTTCTTATATACTCCATATCTCTTAGAGTACGGGGTGTAGCTTAGCACCCAATGAGTTGGCAACTCAACCTATTGATTAGGTTAAATTTATTCTAGATTAATATATATATATATATATATATATATATATATATCTTTGATAATTAATTAAGGTCAAACCAATAAGGTGTTATTGGGCCTATAGAGTTATTAACTAGTGAGATATATTGACCTAGAGGGTCACACATATAAGGTCTATAAATGTTGATGGATATAGACATAATTATAAGGGTTTTTATGAAAAATCTACATACCAAATATCTAGAAATAGGGGGAGAGTGACCACAATTGAAAGGTGCTCATGTAAAATTTGTAAGAATTCTCTCATTTCTTCTCTTTCTCTCTTGGTGAAGAGATTTTGAAGAGAAGATCCAATCATCTAGAGATCATCTGGATACCACTAGAAGCTTGACACTTGAATAGCTTCAAAAACTCTTCCAAGGGAATCTTGTAAGTATGTTTTCTCATCTATACTAGATGATATGATCATCTGTTCTTAGTGCCTCAATCTTTTTTAATACTCGATTCAATGTATTCCGCTGCATTCGATATTTTGATCAAAATTTTAGAAGACTTATCAACCTCAAAACCCTAACAATATCAGCATAGAAGGGACTGAAATGACTTAGTGAAGAGTGAAAAGTCCTTTAAGATTGGCATAATAATATTGAAGTGATAGTTTTCCTTGGGTCACCTTGAAGAATCCCACGTACAAGAGATGTTTGTCTTATTCCCCATACACATGCACCCAATCATCCCAAATAGATTTTTTCAGAGTTTACAATGATAACTGCATCACGTGTAACCATGGGTGATACGAAGTATCCCTCTCTATAGGTGGATCATTAGTAATGTGAATGATGGTTTATCATGGATATAAAGAAAACACTAAAACTTTGACAACCCTAGATAAATAGTTCATGCCATCAAATACTGTCATTAGACTATTTAATTGCACCATAAATGGATCAAAAATATCAAGATTGATTTTGAGTGTCAGACCAATCAATGAGGCCAAAGGTAGGGTAATAGATGTTTGTGGTTGTACCATCAAAGGACTTCTGATTAGCCATGAGAAAAATCAAAGATGTTACATGAGTGTGGAAGACCCAAAGTCACAAAGTAGGAGGTGGTGTCAAGATATGAAAAAAAATCGCGAATGAACCATAATTAAACCTCAAATTCAAAAACTACTTGATGAACAAGTCTTTGTTGGGCATAGTAATATTGAGAGAAATAAATTAATTTGCAATGCACTTTCTATCCTCTAAATGAAAATCACTTCAAATTTGAAGAGGCATTTGTGCAATGTAAATCCTTGACATTAAAATGAAGCAAGTTGAATGGAATATAGAAAAAGGACGAGAGCATCTAGTGTGATTTTGCATGTCTGATGAAACATCTGCATGATATAAATCACGAGAGTCACAACTCCCTCAAATAAACCACTAGCTGAGTGGGAGAGCTCATCATCACCAAAAAAATTGTTGGCAACAAGAGCCCATCATGGTCAAAAATAAAAAAAAATAGAGCAAAAAATCTTCAGTGCCATACTTTTTTATTCACTTATCATTTGATTGTTGATCATGAATCTTCCCTTCTCTCTTTCTTACATTTGAAATCAATTCACCCTTCACCTTCCATGTGCCTACTTCTGGTTGGTCTTTCAAGCCAACCCTTGTAAAGATTCGAAAAAATATTCAAAGAATGTTCAATACCTAACAAGCATCGTTGATGACAAAGTCTAAGCTCTTGCAAAGATCCTCGCTGGGGCCATCTCACATTGAATTTGCATATAAGCCTCAAACTTTGCACAAGTACTCTAATTCTGACAACCATACTTGTATCTCTGCTGGAACTCGACCTATTGATAGCAGTCTATCAGTGGCACTATGAAGGTGTCATGTTGAACTGGATTGTTTGCCTCTCCCATCTTTCGCCTCTACCTACTGCCTCCTTCTTTCTAGAAATTATGCCCATTGAAATGATGCTCTCGAACAAAAGCCTATCAATAGCCTTGGGAAAGTGATCCGACTGGACCGGAAGTTCTACCCCTACCACCACCATCCAATTCTACCACCAATGACTCTTAAATACCTATTCATCGATGAGATGTATTAAAGCGTTTGAATTATATCAAGGCTCATTTCAACATGAGATTAATGCTTAAAAGATGAAGAGAATGATGGGGGGATGAATTCCCTTCGTCATGATATTTATCAAAACCCCTCGACCATCGATCAATGACATTCTCTCTAAATTTTGAGTTCACCATTACCCACTACTCATATGGGAAAATCCTTGTGCCATTGCCCAAGATAAGACGGGCCCAAAAAAAATTAGAGACACATCATCATGATCATCATGGCCGATGTCATCTTTTCGCACTATCACTCTTTGTTGATGATATCATGAAACTTCATCATATCACCTTATTGTTATGTTATCCATATTATATTTATCTTATTTGGCACCACCGCTTCATCTTGCCCTTCTATGGTGGTTCCATATCATCACTATTTCTCACAAAGTCAATGCCACTTCAAATATGGATGTGTATTCATCATCACCAAGTCATCAAGAATGCTCATGTGTCCTCATTAGACGATTACACCTATCACCAGATTACTTGTCAGTTGTAACTTGGCCCATAGAATAGACACTTTGCCATTAAAATCGAATGATGCTCTTTTAATGCAATTAACCAATTTCCTTTTATTTTTATTAATTTCAATGTGAACTACATATAATTTTCAAGTTGAACGTGAACTTAAAATTTTTGAATCTATTTTTCATGAATGTTTCAATTTTCTAAAATCTTACTAAATGCTTAAAGTTGTTGAGTTTTATCCTTAATTCCTAGTGGGTTTGACCTCTGAGCGGTTTTTTCCATTGTGAACAAAATGTCACCAAATGTTACATGAGTCTGCCATGTTTCTGGTGATCATGGAGAGAGAAGACAAAAAAACCCACTGAGGGAATCAAGCATCAAGCTCAAGTGGGAGATTGAAGAAAATAATTTTGACTCTTGGTGTGCAGGATTCACTGTATAGGCGTTTTAGGTCAGTTTCAATGCTGTCTGACATGTTTTAGTGTAAAAACAAAGTACAGTCCAGGAACCTAACACCAAGCACGACACGACATGAAATACAGGGCTCTTCCTCTTCCACTTCTTTCCCTATTGATAACTGTAAATGTCTCCCTGTGAGAAAACTCGAGTTTTTTCTTGGGGTTCACACACACTCTCTCTCCCTCTAGCTACCTTTCCCCAAATGGACTCAGGAGGTACATGAAGAGATGTAATCTCTCTCTTTCTACCTCCTGCAAACAGTCTCAGGAAGCACAACAAGAGACGTAATCTCTTGCTCTCTCCCTCCCTTCTCTTCTTCTCTATCTATCAATCTATCTATATCTTGCTTTTTATCTCTGTTGCTTTTAATTCCTAATCCTCTGTTTCTAATCTCCTTTAAAATCTATATTTAAACTAGACTATCATGGAATCTGAGGATAGGCCAAAGTCGAAACCACAAACTAGACGCGGCACTTGTGGAGTCAACCTTAATTGTCAATGCTGTCTTGCAAAAAAATAAAGCAGATGAAAAAGCATCAGCTTGGAACGAATTCCAGAACTTCTCGAGAAGAAGCCCTAGGTCTTTTAAGATCTAGAAGGAGTCATTATTCCAAACCAGGGCCATCTGCTAGCAGAAAAAGAACTACCCTTGACTGAAAGGTAAAGGTTCCGGTCCCAGAAGTGCATGATAAATGTCACCAAAGCACAGCTTCTAAAACAGCAACTGTCAAACTAGAAGGCCCTAAGTAAATAGCCACCGTTTTCCATTAACAAAATGACAATAAAACTTAGAAAAAAAATAACATAATAGAGCACTTATAAGAACAGTAACAAGTCAATTATTCTCGATCAATGTAAATAGTCAAACTTAAAGTCAATACTTTATGTCTTTGAAGAACAGATCGGGGTTCTGGCAAGAATTTTGACAATGAGCCATAAAAAAGAAATAGTCCAATAACATGACATAAGCAACGTGAAGAGTCAAAGTGAAAGGTCAACACTTACCAACTTAAACAAAACAATAAAGGAAAATATACCCAGACGAAAGAAGCCATCAACTTGAATTGGAATTGGAGTCTGGATGCTGAAACTTCTCCAGAAGAAGGTTGCAGGAGTTCATAGAGCGGGCATCAAGAAGACTATGGTTCCATAGTTTTATCATGAAGAGCCTCCAACACCTATTTTGAGATGACCAAGTAAACCAAAAGTCAAAGTCAATATCCAATAATTGACCATGGCATCCACTTGAAACTCATTAATCAAGTGAAGTATTTTTTTACATGAGCTGTTAAGCAAGATTTGTGACAAAACAACAAAAAAATTAACAGTTATAAGATTCCGCACCAAAAGCAATCAGATGTTCTGTTCTTCTGATGGCTTTTGGGTAAGCCATCAGATGTTATGTTCTTCTGATGGCTTTTGGGTAAGCCATCAGAATTCATGCTCCCAATCAAGGACTATTCAATGAAAATCCTCAAACAGATGACAAAGTATATAGTTATAACCATAATCATTTGCCAAAAGCTTGTAAGCGTCTATTTTTCCAGAGCCCCTTTGCTCGCACAATATGGGCCGCTCAAGGGGTAATGCCAGTGGAGGCCATCTATGAGATGAGTTTTTGGGCCTCACTACAAAAAGGCGGGTATAGAAGGAAGGAGGACAAATACTAGTGGTATTGTGGGCACTTTGGCTACACCGGAATGAGGTGATTTTCAGGGGGAGACTGGCTTCCACAGAAGTGTGTTACACGAGGTAGAGGGACTAATGGGATTCTAGTTTCCCAGAGTCCCCAAACTGGAGACTAATGAGAGAGATGGAGGGCGGAAGCAGGATTAGGATGAAAGCTGGGGACTGATAGTCCCCAAACTGGGTCGAACACCATTTCATCGGGTGATCGGCCCTTTTATACTTCAAAAAAAAAAAGCCAAAAAGCCAACCATAGGATGAAAGTAACCAATCATTTTCTTGAAAAGGGAAAGTAAATAATCATTGAATCAGATTCATGAAAATTTTTAATCAAATATCAAATCATAGAATGAAAGTCATTAATTAGGCGCCATGCTCTTAACCCAGTGAACAACTAAAACTCATTCGTTGAGAGAAGTGTCCTGGCATATCCATTTAACTGAAGCAGCTATAAATCAGACACCAAGTTTAGGGTTTATGCTTGGGAAAGCAGAATAGCCTCTAAGGAACAACGAGGAGTTTTAAGATGGAAAAAAATATTCAACATCTGGACTATTCAACTTTGACAAAAGAATACAGAGATAGTAACATCTATTGAATCAAGGAAAATAACGGAAGAAAGAGAGATACCACAGCAGCGCTGGTTCTTTGATGAAATCAGGCCCATGAAGTTTTGTGAAAGCTTCACATGCCCATGGGATATGTCCATCTGCTAGCACCCTGGCAAGTAAAAGTGAGATGCTTTAATAATTTACCAATTCTTTGTTTAGGAAAATATGGACCAAAACTGTGGTTTACAATGAACTTGTCGTGGAATTAGAGATTTTTCAGTTGAAAGTTGAACCCCCAATGTTCAATTATCGAGATATTTAGTTTCCTCTTTCATTATACCCCTCTGTACCTTATCTAGTAGGTAAATATATGATTTGTTACATTCATACCACCCATGACCAGTTATGGAATGCAAAATGTAGAGAAGGTTGCTTTCTTTTCTAGTGCTGCTGGAATTTGGGTTTTAGAAAAACCAGCCAGAAGATACTGTGCAAATACAAGTTTTTTCATGTTTTCTAGTTCATTTATCATTCATTTATATGTAGGATGAATGTTGTTAACCCATCTTATTTTTTCTTTAACTTCCTAAAAATCTACGAGCAATTTAGAAAGTTTAGGAACTAGAGGAAAGATAGAAGAGAAACGTACCTCTGTCTCCTCACAAAGGAATTCCACAAATGCATTATCCTCTTCTCGTCTTTGGTCACATCAACAAAATCATCCAACATCTACCAGAGGTAAGGACAAGGATAAGTTCAAATAGCTGAATATCAAGCCTGCTATTCCAGGAAACAGTAGAAGAATAAATGTACTTCGACCATACCCTCCTGTCCTCCAGGTCAGCAATATCATCATCCACTTCATCTTCACTATCGCGATCAGAGAGCACCTGCTCTAACGCCATAGCCTGGAGATAAAAAAATATACTGCAGCTTTAAAAAATCTTGAAGTTAACAAATAAAGTGGAAAAAGCAAGCGACTGGTGCATGTTGCATGAATCTATGATTTGTTTGTGGAAACAACCAGTCACACAGAGTGAAAATGAATGAAAATGAAGAGAGCTTGAGATGGTGCATGTGTCAAACAATTCCAATCTTCTAGTGTTTTTCTTTCAGTATTTGTCCTCATTAGGTTCTGAGCTGACATTGACGCCTTTACATCAAAATCCAAAGTGTTATTACTTGCTCTACTTAACGTGATTTTTTAGGACTCACCAGACACCTCTATGCAACCCAGATTTAAACGGAAGCTGAATAATATATTAATTTCCTTTTTTTGGTGAAACGGTAGTATTAGTCTGATGATATTTCTTATCAGTTAATATGTATCAATCAAGTGGCCGACTACACTTAGTCACTTATTTCCCAGGTGGGAAATTTATGACCTAAGTGGGCTTTGGTCAACTTTACAGAAGCTGGTATTTAAAACCAGCAATTGGAAGTCTAATTAACTAATTTTTTAGGGTTTCAAGTTCTACCTTTTTGGCTAACCCTAGCAGGTCTGAATGGACAGAGGCAATCAAGAGGATTAGGATGGCGTTCAAAAACCAGCAGCAACAATCGAAGGAGTACGCTGTTGTATCCCAAAATCATTATGGTGGAGAGACTTCTACTGCCAAAGGGAAGACGACCAAGAAAAATACAAGGGAAGCAGATGAAATTGGGAAGCTGAAGGATCCAGGGTCTTTTGTGCTTCACTTCACTCGTGAAATCAAGTGAGGTTAAATCTGTTCTCAACAAAAAAAATATTCAGTGGACAGTAGATACTGTAGCAACAGACCACATATCCCCAAGTAATAGTAGTTTCCATCATCATTCAAGCATTAGAGAGCACCAAGGGTAATTAAAGAAAGAGGGGGCCTTCCAGTTACAGGGATTGGAGACATAGACTTAGATTTGGTGCCATATTAACTGATGAGCACAAGAGATTTGGTGCCATAGGCCTTCCAGTTAGGCATTAGAGAGCACCAAGGGTATTCCATGCGCACATCTAAGGGCAAATCTTATATTCTTAAGTTACTTGATGATACCAGATACCGGTTTTTACTTGATAGTGATGACTATTGTCTATGTGACAAGGTTTCTGGGAGGAGGATTTCATCCTTTAGAAGAGAAGATGGTCTTCAGCTCCCCTTCATCGTAATTTCTGAGTTTTCGTGTGAGGCCTGTCAGTTGGCTAAACATAGACACTTATCTTTTTACGATTATGAATGATCGATGTTTCAGTCTTTTTGAGAGCATACAGTGATGAATGGGGACCATGCCCTATTTCTAGGATTTCTGTATGCATGTGGTTTGTTATTTTTGTGGATGATTGCATGCATTCTACATGGCTCTACCCAGGTGCCCCAAGTTGTACTGCAATTTTGTGAGATGATCAGAAATCAAG
Organism: Lemna minuta; assembly: GCA_024174645.1. Lineage (NCBI taxonomy): Eukaryota > Viridiplantae > Streptophyta > Magnoliopsida > Alismatales > Araceae > Lemna > Lemna minuta. The sequence goes on from CM044103.1 coordinate 19,534,354, forward strand.
TTGGAAAGGGAAGAAAGTGCTTCCAATCAGACAACGCAAAAGAGTTTTTTAACTTGATGGCCAAGTTAAACTTTTCAAGAGGGTTTGAGATACATGAATCATTTTGTGTCGATACTCCTCGGCAGAATGGATCAGCAAAGAGGAGAATTGGTTAAGTGCTTGCAATGACAAGAGCACTTTTGTTCCAGGCTCACACACCAAAGATGCGCTGGGGAGAGACCATCCACACAGTAATCCACCTCATGAACAGAATTTGCACAAAGCTATTGGGATACCAAAGCCCAGTCAATGTCCTGCAGTCCGAGTACCCAACAGTGAAGTTGACAACAAGTTTTGCGTCCAGAATATTCAGATGTATGGCCTATGTACATCTAAGGGCAGGGAAGTTTGATCCAAGGACACTAGAGTATTTCTGCAATATTTTAGTAACCAGAAGGGATATCAGTGCTAAAACCCATCCAGGAAGTCTTATACTTCGGAAGATTTAATGTTGGAAGAACACATCAAGTTTTATGAAGAGAAGAGGACAACCAAGCTAATGTACATGAGCATCAGTTTCTTGTACTGCCAACAAAAGTCCACACAACAGACCTGGAAGTGTCAGAAAGTCAAAATCAACCTCACGCGGGCCAAGGGATTGCAGAGAAAGCAATACAGTTGCTCAGAAGGGCCCACAACAGAATACATCAACTGTGTCAAACAATCTCCATCAATCTGATCCTGGTTCTATCATCCAACCATCAGCCAGACCTCAAGTCTCTCAAGTCTACATGAGACATCCCAAGGGTAAGAAGATAGTTGAATGGAGCACTTGGGCAAAAAAGCTCAAATACTCTCAAGAAGAGGGGGAGACAACAAAGAAGAGAACCCGGATGTACCTGCATCTGAGGAAGATCTAGACGCACCTATTGCACCTCATAAAGGAGTAAGAAGTTGTAGAATTAGAGTGAAATATCCCTTGGGGCAGTACATGTCTTAGACAAATTGGGGAAGCCATACAAAAGTCTTATAAGCACCATAACCAGAATAATAACACTGCACAATGTCGACAGGACAATTGGTAGCAAAGACTGGAGAGTCATGGATGAGGAGATGGATACCTTTAAAATGAATGAGACATGAGAACTTGTCTCACTTCCTTAAGGAAAAAAGATGATTGAATATCGGTGGTTTTATACTCCAAACTTAATGCTAATGGGACATTTGGCTGTAAACCAACAAGTACACCTGTTGATGTTAATGTAAAGTTAAGGAAAGATGATGGTCCTCCCATGAAAAAAAAAAGCATTTCAGAGATTGATTGGGAAGCTAATCTATCTGAACCACATTCATCCAGATATCTCATTTGCAATAAGCTTTCTGAGCCCTATGAGAATCATCTTCAGGCAGCTCACCCGGTTCTGTCCTACTTCAAGAATACTATTGGAGGAGGCTTATTGTTCACACGGAATGGAGACTTAACTGTATAAGCATATACTGATGCAGGTTATGCCAGTTCCATGGTGGATAGGAGATCCAAAACTGAGTATTGTCCCTTCCTAGGCAGTAGTCTAATTGCATGGCGAAGTCAGAAACAGAAAGTGGTAGCACGGAGTCTGAGTTCCATTCCTTGGCTCATGGTATTCGTGAAATTCTGTGGGTGAAGCGAATTCTAAGAGACTTGAAGTGATTCACTACAGAGGATGTCGGACACCAAAATGATTCCAAATCGGCTACAGCAAGTGCCCACAATCCAGTTCAACATGACAGAACTAAGCACATAGAAATCGAGCATTTCATCAGAAAGAATATTGAAGAGGGCATTATAATATCTGATGTTCGAGGGATCTTTGGAGCAAGCAGCAGATATCTATACCAAAGGGGGAGGGGAGGGGATGTGAGTCAGAGTGTCTTTCTTATCAGTTTATATTTATCAAAGAGCCACATGATTTGAGTGGCCAACTACTCAGAGTCACTTAACTCGTTTATTTCCCACATGGAAAAAATTTATGACTTCAGTGAGTAACCGGGCTTTGTTCCACTTTATGTAAGCTGGTATTTCAACCAGAAATTGGAAGTCTAGTGAATTATTTTTTCTGGGTTTCATTCTCTACCTTTTTGGCTATGCCTAGCGGGACCAAATGCAGAGAGTGGCAATCAAAAGGATTAGAATGGCGTTCAACACCTAATGCATTGGATGACAGTTGAAAGGACATGGTTATCCTTCACTCCTAATAGAGGGGGCAAAGATGAGGGATCAGGTATTTGACGAAAGATATCTTGGAAATTAGACAACTTGTTGGCTATACGAGTCCAAAGTGGAATCAAGGGTCAGGGAAAGATAAAGACTATAGATACGATTCCCTATCAGGTATACAAATGCTAGGAGCAAAAATGGGCCATGGGGAACCGTTCAGGGCCCAACCCAGGATCCTGTCCTTGACAGGCCTGCCTGAGAGAAGCCTATAAAAAGCTAACTGGGGGGCTCTGAAGAAAGCAAATAGCTTTTTATAGGCAGCTGGGAGGCCTTCCAGCTAATATCTCCCTTTCCTCAAATCTTTCTTACCTCTCCTCTCCACCTAATCCTGTCAGTTCTCTCACTCTTCGGCAGAGCTCAGCATTCTCTTTCCCCCTACTTCTCCCTCTTTAATTTCCCTCTCTAAATCTCTTCGAAGTGGACTGATTTTCTGGGTATCATTGTCCTTTTTTAAGTGAATTACAACAAATCAATACAACCCAGTTGTACCACATACGCCACATTAGGGTTCAGGCATCAGGGTATTATGTCTTTTTTATGCATACTTATGGCTCCTTATACCCCTCTTTATTCTTTTCTAATCATTGTTTCTTATCTATTATTATAAGGATGAAGTCCATCAACCTTAGTCACAGTCAACTATCACAGGCAGGACTAAAGAACTTTAGTCTCTGTCGCTACTCAACCAAAAGGAAAAAGAAACTTATAAATAATTTTCATTGCAGCCAAAAACACATGATAGACATGTCAACATAAAATATTCAACTTAGTCACAGTAAATAGATGTGTTATATAATCTCTCCTGGAATCTAAATGCACACCTTGAATGAACAGTGGACTGCACGTGTGAATATTTTTGTGTTTTAGACTTAGATTCGTTATTTTTGAAATTCTTTTGGCTGCATATTCATGGAGATTGAAAACAATTATGTCATAACAAAACCCCGACCTAAAATTCAAGGATAAAGGAAATGAACTGAAAGAAAGTAATGACAAGAGTCATAACTCACTTGGGCTCTGTGAGAATGAAAAAACTGCCGCTTCTGTAGAAGTGTACGACTGGAAAAAATGCCAAAAAATAAAATTAATAAGCAAAATCAAAGATTCTCAAAATTTTAAATATTTATTTTCAGCATTGAATCTAACATCTTAGGATCAGGCCGATCAACTGGAGTCTTCCTCGTTTTTCCTAACTGGGGGCTCGCAGATGCTGCTGATAGTGGTTGACTGCATTCATCTACAGACAGAGCAGAAGCCGCACAAATGGCACTGTGTTCCACGCATTCTTCAGAAGCATCCAGAAAGTCACCCTCATATCTAGGGTATTTGGAGAGATGGCCGTGAGGAATGGCTCTTGGGCATCTGCCCTCCAGGGGGGTGGACTCACCTGAAATAAAACTATGTTAAGACTACAATTCCAATTCAAGACTAAGGTGTAGCTAAAGACCTTTACCATTGCATTTCTGCTCTTTACTCCAAGTAGAGGGAGGAGTATAAATAGGGTTTGCATGCATTAGAAAGATATCTATGATATAGATAATTTTAGGTCCTATTATTCCAATTTAGATTTCAAGGCAAAGGGCTATGTAAAGACCATCATAGCCCAAGCTAGAGGGCAGGTGTAAGGCCGTTTTTGTCCTTACCCCAAATAGAGGGGATTTGAATTGGGTCAGGATTTATGAGTAAATATTTCTTTGAAATCAAACATTTGTTAGCTTTAAGTCTTGTTCAGATAAAAGGATAAGAAATAGGCAAAGACTACATGATGAACCCTGAAATACCCCCCCCCCCAACCCTGGGACATCACCATGTATCTTCTGATTTCCAGCCCTAGGACTAGGATCCTATCACAATTATGGCTATTGTTAGACTTCAATCTTCCAATAAGGGTGTTCTTTACTCCTATAAAGCAGCCTAAATATAGTCTGGAATCAAGGTGAAAAATATCTTGGAATAGATCACTTGTTGGCCCTGAAAACACCAATTCAGATGCAAGGCTAACAAGAGGGGAAAAACTTTTGTAGCCCACATCAAAGGGCAGCGGTAGAAAATTTACATTCTTACCTCTTTTTGAGGGGGAATTTATAGGGCTTGGATCTGTGGGGAAAGATTTCAAGGAAATCGTATCATCTGTTGGATCTGTTCCAATTTAGAATCAAGGCTAACGAACCAGTAACCGCCATCATATTCCTCATTTTACCCTCATCCAACGATATCATGGCAATAGATCATTTGGGGGGCCCATAACTCCAACTACGCATCAAGGCCAATGGAGAGAGAAGATTATCATTAGCCCTCAAAATAGGTCACTTTTAAGGAACTTTTGTATATTACTCCTAAAGAGGGTACAAGTAGACTTTGGTTGTGTGCGCAAAAATACCTCAGAAATAGATATTTGCTTGGCCCTGTGACTCCAATATCAATCCAAGGCTAAGGGGTAGGGAAAAACCATCAGTACCTTGTTAGATGGCACGTATAAGGATATTTTTGGCCCTTTGCTCCATATAAGAGTCTTGGAGATAGATCATTTGTAGTCAACCCAAAGATTCCAAGTCAACTTTTAACGCATTAGAGGACAGTTGTTTATTGTCCACCCCTAATAAATAAATAAATAAATAAATAGGGTTTAGGTGTATGAGGAAAGGTATCATGGAAATTAGATCATTTGTTGGCCAAATCTTTAAGAGGATGGCAATCCCTTTCAAATGCATATTCCCAGCTCTTCTATCAAATTTGAATCTTCTCAAGAGTACTTTTAGATACTACCATAATTTGGGAGATAAATGGAAAATTAAATTTGAAAAAAATGTAAGAGGTATAAGATTAATTATACCATTAACTTCCTCAATTTGATCAGATCGGGAAGAATCTCTTAGCACTCCAGGAAGATCTGATGCCACTGGAAGCAAATGAACATTTCTCGCACTTGGTCCAGAAATTTCAACCCTTCTTCTTCGATTTTTCCGTGACCTGGTCACATTTTGGAGGTACTTGTAATTCTTTTTGCCACAGATGTAAAATAGATAGGAAAACTTGTGAATGCAGATGAGGGATGGTTCGTTCAGATAATTATCTACCCTGAAGTTCTAAGTTGGAGCAGAAAACACTCTCCTGGATAGTAATCTTTGTTCGATTAAGAAAATTAGCAAAATAACAAAAGATACCTATAGTTGAATGTCTGCATCCTTGGATCAATGCCATCTGCCAATATCTGAATAAAAGATGAGGTACCAAGAGTTATATTTATCGATCAGGGAATAAAGTCAGACATCAATTCAAATATTGCAATCTGAAGAGCCACTAGCTTAGCCGTGAGAGATAGGGAAAACCAAAAGTATAACTACTACACAAACATGAAATTTTGCTGAGATAGAGAGAGAGGAAATGAGATAGACAGAGGGAGCAAGATAGGGACAGCTAAGGCAGCCAGACCCTAGCAGGCCAGAACCCTAAATCTTCCCAAGTTTACCCAAAATGCATACATGTCGGAAAATAAATGTGTCAGTTCCAGTCCAAGTACCCAATTATTGGCCCACAGGCCCCTCAGGTGTTGAATGGGCCTGACCTTTTAGGGGTGTCTCTGATTGACCTTCATAGTGGGCATCATCTTGCCAGGGCATAAATCTGGATACCTCCAGCCAACCTCTTTAGAAGTCCCTCATTTAATGTTGTCAATGGGAAGATTACCCCACAACTGCAATCTGACAGGAATTCTGCCATAATGCAATTTTGGTTGTCAATTGAGCCCAGGAGGAGCTGATGTTTCTTCAATTCAAAGACATGTAGGACAGGGTGAAAGAGCTAGGCAGTAGGCACCAGGACAACTATGATGGGTGACAGCGGTAAGAGCTCAAAATACCAGGGCCTTGGTTTCTAATAGCTCTGAGCAGGTGTAGAGTTCAAATGGTAGTGCTGATGTTTGATGAAGAGTAAGTCTCACTAATGAAGCAGCACAGCACGTCATACTGACCTTTCATCTGACTCTGGGAGTCTGTCAGAGCAGACTTTCAATTCGTACATGAAGTGACTCATTTCTTTAAATTTGACAACTAATGGCCCAGTAGACATCACCTGCACGCCAAATCGCAACAGCAGCTGAGACTTTGTCAAGATACTTTTTGGAAGGGAATGGTCCATGTTGACCAATTAAACAGAAGGTGTAGAACCAATACTTGACCCATGGTAAGAATATGGACCAGCAGGCATGCAGCGGCCGGTGAAGCCCTTCAGATAGTCTTCTACACGCCACCAGATGACCTTTGCTTGTCAGTCTAGGGTTGGCATGTCATGCTCTGCTTCAATTGAGTGCCTCGGGACCCAAATAGCTGCTTAGAAAAGTGACTCATGAAGGTTGTTCTAATCACTAATGGACCAAAGAAGCCTGCAAAGCTTCACAAAAATATTGGTGACAGCATCCGCAGCTTGGGTTGTGAAAGGATTGCACAAGGGAATGAGGTAAGCGCATTTGCTCAGACAGTCAACAACCACGGAAATGGTGTTGACCCCATTCCACCACTCTAAATCCAGCGAAAGGCCATTCCATATTTTCTACGATATGGATAGAGTGATTGCAAGAGTCTACCGAAATAAAATCCAAGTACTTACACTCCCTAGAATGTTTCACAGGCTTTCAACAAATTTGCTCACTTAAATTCCCTTCTAATAAAAATATAGTGCCAGGTGTTTTAAGGTACAGCACCTAGCAACCACAACAAGAATTGCCATTGTTTCATCCAGACTGCTTTTGATTTCCCCCAGGTGTCAGTCCACTGTAATGGCCTCTGCTACTTTCTGGAGCTCTGCCCAATAAAGAATATAAGGTTCAAGTGCCGTATATCTGCATGGACCAGAACTCAAAACATAGCACAAGCGGCTATGTCGTCTTTGCCTTTCAATTTACAATATGAACTCATAATTCAACACCTTAATAAGCCAATATAGGTAATATGTGTGGATTTGCATCAACTCCAACAAACAACTTATATTAATTTGGTCGGTGATGGTGAAGCGCCCCCCAAAGAGAAATATCACTTTTGCAATGCAAGAATGATCAGCGTCAATTCATCCTCATAACTGCCTTGTTTCAGGGATTTGTTGAGGTAGGCAACTGGTTGCTACTCTTGCAACAGAACTGCCTTGAGCTAAACTTCAGATGCATCCACTTCAACTGCAGATGGTTGTGAGAAATATAGCTAGGCCAAAACAGGAGTCATCGCTGTTTTTTGCTTGAGGTTTTATGGAAGGCTTTGTCTGCCCAGACATAATATCCAAAGGCATCTTTATCAAGGTTCTGCATATATTGGTGCAAGATCTTGCCATAGATTCTGCACAAACCCATTAGTAACCAATGAGGTCTACAACCCCACAATTCCCCCAAATCGGATGGCTTTGGCTGCAGTGTGATGGGGATGATAATATCAGGATCCACCTCCACTCCCGTTCGTAGAGAGACGTATGACAGAATTTCTACCTTCATGCGACCAAATTCGCATTTCTTCACGTTGAGTGACAACTGTTGACTCTAGAGGATCGCAAACACTAGTAATGGTGATGCCCTGTCCTGCTATACACCAAAATATTTCTGGAAAATACAAGCACTGGCTTCTGAAGATAGTGTTTGAAGATGCAATTCATGGGTACTCAAAATGTGGCAAAAGCATTCTTAAACCCTAATAACAATATGAGGAACTTGTAGTGTCATGTGTGCTCAGAAGATTTTCTTGATATTTTATTTTTTAGTTTGAATCTGATGATAACCTGACTTGATGATCAGCAAACTATATAGTTTGTCAAAGAGGTTGTCCACTCCAAAAAAAAGGGTACTTATTCCCCCCAAAGTGCCCTCTCCAGCCATAGTCTGCATAAAACCTCCTTCCTCAGTAATTAGATACCAGTAGCACTGGGCTCGATTAAGAACTAGTCAAGTACTTTTGAATAACTAGTTTGAATCTAGTTATTCAAAGAACTAGTCAAGTACTTAATCAGATTTTGTGCACCAGCTTCTTAAGCTCTGTAATGCAGCAACTGAGGGTGATGGCACGAGCAGATGTTGATGAGTGAAGTTCCCATCATTAGGGCAACGCCCATGGGCTACACTCTTTCAAGCTATGGGATGATTGACAGAAGATGAGCTCGTGTATATTTTACAACTCCAAATCACATACAAGTTCCTCCACAAGCATCTTGAGCACCACTCATAACAACTTTGACTTGGGTATCTCCCTGGAGAGTCACTCTCAACATTCCTTTACGAAGGTAATAAATAATTGTGCCCAGTCAAACTACATCAACCGCAACATCCTTAGCCATTCCATGCCTAAAATTGACATCAATGTGGTTAGCCTGAAACCAATGGCGATGCAAGAATGACGAAAGTAATGGAATAACCCACCATCAGATGAATAAAAATATTTGAAACTGTCCACAAAAGTTCCCCGGCCACACAACTGAGGAATGGGAAAGAGAACTAGAGAGAGAGAAAGGAAATCGATCGCAAGCAAAGAGCAACTGGAGTAATGGCTATCAGGGAGAAAGGGAGAGATAGAGTCAGAAGGAGAGTAACCTCCCATGGATGCTCGCTCTCCTTCCCCGTGGCCTAGTTCTCGCCAGCCCCCATCAAAATGGCTGATCCCCACAAAAGAGGCGCCACAGCCTTTAGGGGCCACCCGAGCAGATCTGGGCCACATAGCCTGCCTGGCCCAATCCTGTCTCTGGCCCCTACTGTAACATGCACATCCACAGTTAAGATGCCGAAGGCTGTGGTGTCCACCGCGGCACCCTTCTTGTCTGTTTGGCCTACCATTGCCCCTCAATAGGACTCATCACAATGCTGCCCGGCTGCAGCACATAGGTACTCCATAACTTGAATCTCTGGATACTCCTGTACCCATGATGAGAGAGAAGCATATGAAGCTTCTCCACAAGGTTGTGGGCGAATTGTGATTCATTTCATAGTAATAAAAAATTCACAATTTTAGAGTCAATATACGGGATCCACCGGACTTCATGGTGTCAGGCTCAGCAAGCCCAAAAATTGAATTCATCTAAAGCTCAACATAACTCTCCCAGGGAATTCTTCCACTTCTATTTCCTCCAAGTGATCATCCTCTGCTCAGAGTCATTCCACCAACATTTCCCATTTTAGAACTGGTCAATGTGAAGCGATGCTGAAGGAAGAGCCTAAGGGATCTCTTTGTGGTCTTCTTTATTTGATGAGCAGATGACAAACTTGTGGTAGTGTGCATTTCCCAGTGGATCAGGAGGCCTAAACCCAAATGAAACGCCAATGGGGCGAATTTCTTGAGGAGAAATTCCTCACTATGATGGCAGGGGATGTCTCCATGAAGTTGATGAGACTGATTATCAACAATAGCTTAAGTTCTGCTCTGAAATAGGACTAGACCTTTAATGATAAGTGTTTCAAGTGCAAACATGGGAAATGTCCTTGATGGCCAGCCAGTTGAACACCAGTACATGCCTCATGCCAGCCTAGCATGTCCACCATCAGTTCATTGGTCAATGCTTCATGGTTGGAATCTTGCCAGGGTGTGGACCCTACTAAGCAATGTGATGTGATGCTACAGGTTCTCTAGTTGATGCTCCATACACTCTTTCCATTTGGCCATATCACATTCACGAGCTGAGCTCCTTTCAGTCAACTTGACTACTTACTCTGCTGGGGTTGGCAGACAACCTATGACCATCTCTACTATCACCCAATATCCAACTCCCCTTACACCTCATCTTCTGCTCTACTCTCCCTAAGTTTGCCTTGAAGACCAACTGCTACGCCACTGTCTTAACCATGAGAACAAAGGAAAAAGAAGAAAGATAGCTGTTCAGCAAATGTCCGTTACCCCAGAATATGAAGGGAAAATGTGTGTGTGTGAGAGAGAGAGAGAGAGGATGCTCAGGTTGTGGGACCACAGCCAACCAAAACCCAAAATCCTCCTTGAGTTCACCCAGTATACAGACATGTCCCCAATTGAAAGTATCTGGCCCCTTTTAAGAACCTGATTCTCTCCTCTGAGGCATCTCCAGTAGCCTCATCACAATCCTTATGACAATTTCTTTGTTGACATTTCATGATCCACAAAATGTCTTATCAAATTGGATAGTCCAAAAAAGCACATGAATACGAAAATAAAGAGAAATTCAACTCGTCTCATGACCTCCGATCTCCAAATATCAGCCTTCACAGAAACGTTGACCGCCTGATAGTCTTCTGATACCTGCATCATGATTTGACAGTATTGATCAAGTGATTTTCTACAAGGCTGACGAGGCGGAGTTAAAAGATTTTAGCAATTTTACCAACCCAAAATTCAAAATTGAAAAGGTCATGGGACGAAGTCAAATGATATCGTAGCCCCTGCACATCCCAATAAAAAATCACGAAATGGAAGGGCATAATAACATTATATATAAAAAAAGGACATGCAAAACAGCTAACCTTGAAGCTTGAGCATCTCACCAAGCAAAATGGACATGAAAAGTCTTCTGTGACTGTAAATCAATTGTACTGATTAGACATCCATCATCCTTTTCCCTAACAATAAAAATAAATATATACTTGGATGTAAACTGATCAAATGTCCGGGGTGTAAGTTTGCTCCAATTTGTCTTTAAAGCTATCCTACATTTTCAATTCACAGTGTTTCTTGGTAATCTGATGTTTGTTGAGATAATTTTTTGAGATGTTTATTGGAAATCTGATGATGAAATTGGATGCAAACCTAATTAAAATCCCAATAATCTCCAAACTATAAGTTACCACAAAAGTCCTAGCTTTGTTCATAGCCATCATAAAACTTTAAGGGATAGACGACAAGAATGTCCTTAACAACTGGCCCTTAGGACTTAATTAGTCATTAGCCCTCACTTTATTTTGAGGTCATATTGTTAAGCCATAACACACTTAGCAATGACTTAGCAAAAGAAGTCTCCAGAATATAAGTGGCTCCTACCACATCACACTGGTGACACCAGAAATACAAGACCATAATATAGAGTAGGCACTAAGGTTAAGGAGCATCAAGAAAGTCAGTTAGAACTTCTAATGTCACATTCAGGAGATCCTACTTAACGGATGGTTATCTTCCTCTGATGCCCCCCCCCCAAAAAACTACTATTCTGTGTTTCTATATTGTAAACCTTCCACAGGAAGAACCTCATTGTAATCCTTCCACAGAGATCCTCTTAGGTCTAATCCTAGGATTTATATACAAGGGCGGGATAGTGAGATAATTCCTAGCCGAAATATTAAGTTAGGGCATCAGAAAAAACAAAGACAAATCTTTTAAATCACAAATCTAAGAGGAAGCTACGCAAACCTTCTGTCTTTTGTAGACTGTTGTTGTAGTATTTATAATTGAAGATAACATTTCCCGCTCTCAAACTACAAATCATAAACAATACCCGTCACTGTTCACATGTTATGATAAGACCATACATGAAAACAGATAAAAGAATAGCTGTCCGAAATACAAGTAATCTTTGTGTGAAAAGGCAGACAATTTAAGATTTTAAGCCAGCGTGGCTATCTGCAAGATCAGTGGAATATGAGAGGCATGATAAGTGAACTACTAAATTATCAAGAAATACTTGAGATAGCATACATAATAAAATGAAAAGAAAAACACAAAATGTAGCACAAAATTAAAAGTCACCATGTAGTTACCGAATAATATTTGGAGGAAGATCATCATACAAATGAGAATCATACGGAGATCTATCACTAGATCCAGCTTCACAAGCAGAAATACTCAGTCGCATTTGATTTGCTGTATCCTGGAACACGAACAGATGTAATGATCAAAACATTAAATGAAAACTAGGCTATACTGCAAATTATTAATAGTGGTAAGTGACATCACCTCTGTTGCAGAGGTATATTGCCTTCGGAGCCGTATCAGATTGTTCACATCCAAAAAGGTAGGCTGTACCATTAAAACACAAGCAAAATCTCTCATACCAGCAATGAACAGAGTTCTCCACTAAAGGTAATAAAAAGATATATAAAACTGATGGTATAATTTTCATAGGTATCACACAAACAAGATGCCACACAAACACCAGAAATCGATCTCGTCTACTTCTGTTAGGGCATGGATCTGTCTCTCCAGTTTAATTGTTCAACCTCCTGTATGCTTACACGGATGTTAGATTCCATGAAGATGGAAATTAGCAATTGATTCATAGATTACAAATCGATGAAAGATATCTGGGATGCAGCAATTCACTCATACTCCAAAATGGAAGATGAATAAGAATTGCTGAATTAAATATGAAACCCATGGAATTGATGCAAGAACAGAGGAGTGTATTAGAAAAGCCGAATGAATTAACATCCCTGTGGAATCAAATTGACTTCTAACAAACCCGTCCTACTGACCTCATGGCGGGAGACTATATACTTAAGGGGAGAAACTACCATTTCTTAACTGTATTGTGTCCTGAATTTGAGAATCTAAGCAGCTTATAATTTCATTTGATGGGTCAATAGTCCAAGTTGTCAAGGAGGCATGCCTCAGCAAAATCAATCCAGTTCAGATACAAGGACCACAATCAAACACTACTGGTCTCATGCAGGTGTTTAATGTGAAAAAACCAACTAACCAGTCTTCCAATGCCAAAAAGACATTCTCCAAGAAAAAGGGAGATGCCAAGGATGCACTTTGGTGTGCCTTCTTCAGGAAACATCAACACACCAAGGAGACATGCAGGAAGATTCATGGAAAACCCAATTTTAGCCTGAGCCATGTGATGACCCAATATTTACCTCATCCGCCCCCATTCCAGCAGCAACCAGCAAGTTCCTTCCATCTATGGGAGACTAAGAAGACAAAGGAGAACTTGAACTGACATAAGAAAGGATAAAGCAATTGGAAACACTCCTCTCGAGTTTATCCTCAGTCATTGGGTCAACATCAGCGGCCAATTTGGTTAAGAATTTCATGTTTAGTAAAATACTAGCATGCATCCTCTAAGATATCCATAGACCCTAGAATTACATTGATATTACACCCTGCTACTACCTATCATATGACACCATTAGCTAGTCTATTTACAATACACCAGCTATGTAGAATAGATAAAACAGTCCAGACGGCTAACTGTACACTGTTAAGAGTAGCAGGAGTATGGACTGTTACTCTAGAACCTACAGGGAAATTAGAACAAATGCTGCATGGCCCTAAACTGTTTATAAGTTTGGTCTTTGTTCAAAAAATTGCTTACTAATTCCATACAAGAAAGAATTTGATGGAATTTACGCTTTCCTATGCGATAAGGTGCAGGGTGAAGGACTGACTCGCAAATGTCCATGAGGGACTTTACTTCCTCGCGTCACATGGGAACAATAAAGCTCCACTTGGATGCACCCCGAGCAAGAAGGAAGAGCCAGTCGTTATGACAATCAGTCAACCAACTGTAGCTCAGAAAGCACTTGGCTACTTTATCATGGATAAAGCCAACCATCTTTCCTGATGCAGCCTTAGCGCAAGAATAATGAAGAACAGAGACTTGAATCCACAAGCCTTGATCTACAGGAAGGGTTAGAGTTTGAATCCTCAAAACTAATATTTTCAACCCTTGAATCTATAAGAGAGTTGTACGTGAATCCGCAAGTACTCGAGCAAACTCAAATAGGGAGAACACTCAAGGGGGAGAAAGCAAAGCTCCCAAAAAAGGATAACTTCAATTGTGTCCTCAAGGGTTATAATGGGGGACTTATATAGGCCTCAAAAAGTGAAGGGTCGTCCAAGTGACAAGACCCTTGAAAAGACAACTCAAAATTCTTGAAAATATAACTGTAACAATATGCATGTGTCAGGTATATAACTGACAAAAGAAAAAGTAAAGCTTCTAGGCCCTGTCAGGCCTCAGTAAAGAGATATTTATAGATTCCAAGACCTATAGAATCTGTCATAAATATTTGAGTATCTATGTAGAATTTGTCAACTTTTAGAGATTCTCCCTTAGCCCACTTAGCTTTAAATGGACCTCCCATGCGAACTTGCTCAACTATATAAAAAAAAGAGCTGTTGGGCTACATCATTTCCAAACTCTAAGATTCATGTTTCTTGCTATTTGTAAGGATATTAGAATTAAGAATTGGTCTGTGATGTGTGTGAAAGAGCCAAAAATAGAAGGCACTCATAAAACTCTGGATTCACTAAAAGAAGGAAAGCACCATTTCACCTAATCCATTTTGATGTATGGGGGCCAGCCCCATCATGTGATATTCATGAATTCAAATGGCTTCTAGTCCTTGTAAATGATTTGAGTAGATTTAGTTGGATATATTTACTTTGATATAAATCTGAAGTCACCACTAAAATTAAGCATTTTGCCCAAATAATTGATTGGCAACTTGAGAGGAAAGTGGAAATCTTGAGAACATATAATGCTAAAGATTTCTGCAATATTAAACTACAAAACTAATTCTCTAAGTAAGGGATAATTCCTGAGACCTCATGTGCATATACCCCACAGCAGAATGGTGTAGCCCGAAGGAGAATTGGACTTATTCAAGAGAAAGGTAGATCACTACTTATTCAAAGTAAAGCTCCCATCTTTTTATCAGGAGCTGCAATGCTTATTGCTACCTTCTTAATTACTAGAGTAGCAAGTCAAAACTTGCAAAAAAAATGTCCCCTAACAAATACTCTCAAGTACATTTCCTTCGATAAAATTAAAAAATGATTTACCAAAACAAGTGCTTAGTTGTGAGTTTAATATACATCCACAACCAAATCAGACTAACAAAATGCCATTAAGAGCCCTTAAATGTGTAGTTTTACGATATTTAAATATACAGAAAAGTTATGTGTTACTAACCCAGTGGAAGGACAATAATAACATCTTGAGATGTTACTTTATTGAAATAAATTATTTCTATCAGGGAAACCTTGTCAATGATCAGCAAGCTCTCCAAAATTGTCAAATTGAGGAGCTGACTAACATGTCCAGAGGAAAAGAACAGAATCACAACCAGTCATAAATCTATGTGCCTCCGATTGAAAGTCGTGTGAAGACCAATTAATATGAGTTGACAGCAGAAGCGAACAATGACAATTCAGAATTATAGAAAGGTACCAACATACATGCATGTGTATAATCGGAGAAAAGAGATAAAGAATGGAAATCTGGATGAAATGAAAGAAAATGACTGCACCACAAAGGGACATGACAGTTGTGATGAGAACCAAATTGCAAATGATCCAAAATTTAGCAATGAACTGCATGGGGACTTCACTTCAGACGCCAAGGTAAGCATGCTTAGTCTTGATGCATACGCTGATTCAGATTTTGTGGGTTCTCTGGTTGATCACAGCTCAACCACAGGATATCGTACATTCCTAGTTGAAAATCTTATCACTCGGAGAAGCAAAAAACAGGAAGTTGTCTCAAGATCGAGTACTAAGGCCGAATTTGGGGCTTTAGCCCATGGGCTCACTGAAGTGGTATGGATCAAAGAGCTCTTAAAGGACCTTAAGATCATGATCGAAGACCCAGATAGAATCTTCTGCAACAACCGGAAAGCCATTAGTGTTGTGCACAATCCAGTACAACGTGACCAGATGAAGCATGTTAACATCTGCCGACATTGGATCAGGGAAACATCAGAGAGTCACAAGATCAGCACACCTTACATTGGCTCATCTGAGTAATGAGCTGATGTGCTGACCAAGGGACTAACAAAAGACCAGCTATGAAGTTAATTGGCAAGCTGGGAAAGATAGATATCCACTCCTCAGCTTGAGGGAGGATGCTAGAAGACAGACATTTCTGTCCTGTATTCCATACTTACCGTTATAATATAGCCATTACATGTAACCTTATATATATTGAACATCATTAATGAAATAAGATAGATTGTTTTTTACCTTCTTTCATTGATTTCCTCTCTCTCACTCTCCCTATTTCAACAGATCATTTCTGCATCACCTTTGACTTGAACACTCTCCACTTACAGGTCTTCTTCTTGACCCAAGAACCCTAAATATTTCAGCATTCGCAGCTTTGATCCTGAGGTTCTGCATCACGAGCCTACCTATGAAAGCCCAAGATGACCAGGTCAGCGTGCCCCACAAATAATAATAACATGGCCTATATTATTTTTTTTGAGATACATCGCGTGGATTAGAGCAAAAATGGAGGACAGAGATCCCCTACTTTGACAGATCCCTCTTTTTCTGCCGCTGCCTGTCACTTTATTGTGTTCTAATACCTGGATGATCAACCTGATACCACTCTTCATTGCATCACATTTCAACTCTAACGCTCCAAAAGGACAAAGTAGGCAGAGAAATTGATCCCATATCACAAGTTCTAGAAGAATCAAAATCTGTTTTCTGAAGTAAAATTTTACTTCAGAGACAATTTAAAGCAGTACGCATACACAGTGATGGCCGAAATATTCTAATAAATTAAGCATAAATCAAAATTTCATAACATTAAATGAGAAAACAGAATAGGACTGTATGCACAGATTCTCCACAAACACAAAGTACAATGTGAGACGATGATAAATTTAATAAAATACAAAGTATATACCTCTAAAGTGCAGGGATACATATCTGCAGAGGAAAGAAGTTCAATCCTCTGACCCAAGTTCAAGTTTGCATCCATCTCTGGCGATGAAAGGATAGACTCTAACAGTATCTTGCCCCACATGTAATTACCCACAAGTTTCTCTAAGATAAGAGAAGGGTAATTAAAAGATAAATAGATAGGATCAAGTAAACTAATACGCAGAGATGAAACAACCAATCAAATGAAAGAGCATGCACCAAATGAAAATATTAGAATTATTGGGGAGTTTATTTGTGAATTGTGCAGGGGTTTTTTTGTAAAAATTTACCAGTATGCCGATCTAAGTGAAGTCTTTAGCTGACACCCATTGAGCAAAGAAGATCAAGAGAATTGATAAGTTTCAGTGTCTCGTCATAGGGTCATCCTGCTGGGGGATGATTGATGAGAATAACCAGAGAGGTAGGCAATCAAAAGAAGGTTCATTGGGAATAAAGCTGCAACGATGCCAACCGGGAGTCTCAACAACCACAGAAATTCTGCCTGATGTGCACAGAATGTGATGTCTCAACAAGCTGCAGGAACTCAATCATTGGCAGGGATTTTAATCCAGCAACAAAGTCATGGACTTTAAGAACCTCTCAAGCAGGACCAAGCAGGCCATGGATACAGGTCAAACCCCCCTGGAAGCTGCAGAGATCAGGATGATGAGCCTGGAGCTGCCAGAGCAGTTGACAGAAAAAACCACCAAAAATTTCCCTGCTATAGAGTGCAGTAAATAGGATCCCGTAGGTTTTACAGAGCTGGAGCATATGAAGCTCAATGAAGAATATCCAGGGAAACTGATCAGGAGAGGAATCCCAATTAGGACCCTCGAAAGAGATAGAGACAGAGACAAAGAAAGACCCCAAAAAAGGAGAGCAGGTTGTTTTCAACATAGTAGATGGCATGAAGGTCCATGACAATGCCAAACTGCTGAACAAGAGCTTGGAGAAGGGAAAAAGGCAACAAATGCGGTAGAGCAGTCAAAAAAGAAATTTTCATTGGCCCAGTTCACCATCAAATGGTGATCGTGGCCCAAAGAAAGATGGTTTGCCAATTCAGTAAGTGAGCCAGATTGGCCTGATCTAGTTGGGCCGAGCCTGACTGGGTTTGCAGCTGGCAGTGCCCTTAACCTTAGGGCATGGCATTTCCAAGAATAAGGGTTATTTTTCATTCATAGGAGAAGTGGGAAGAGATTCTCATGATACTAAAGATCGTTTGGCCAAGAGTAGCATCCACAGGTTGCGTGAGTAGCAAACAGATGCAGCAATCCAGACACAGGCAACAGTCTGGGCTCAGCCAAGGGATTCGTTATCTTGTGCAGGAAGAGGGAGTGCAGTGGGAGGGGGAGGGCAGGAAGAATAGGAAGCATCGTGAGAGCCTAGAGCTGGAGTGCGACCTGAAGATGGGCATCTGAAAGGACAGAAGGGTGTTCATATCCCTCTGATTCTCTGGAAGCCATGACGATGGAATGTTTGGAATGTGATTGGGTGTGGGTGTTCCAAGGGGGAATCTATTGTTTTTTTAAGAATGTTATCTTGTGTTTGTTGTTGACAATTGGTGCAGAACTGTGTGATTTTTTATTTATGAAGCATTGTTAATTCTGCAACAAATATCTGTGTTCTATTAAAGTATGCAGAATAAACTATTCAGCAGAATTCTGCTAAGGAATGCTCCGTGCAGTGTCAATTAGAAAGCTGCGAGCTCTCTCCCTCTTCAAACTAATCTCAGTAGAATGTGGCATTCACCACCCAGCTTCACCTCACCACTATCTCCATTTGAGCACCAGCACACAAACACAGCATTCTTGACAACCAAAGGGGCGGAGTAGAAAGACAACTTCTATCCTATTGTTTTCTATGGGGTTGTTGCTCACCCCAAGGCGAAACCCAATTATATGGGACCTGGAGGTTGAGGATTGGTTTGTTACTTGAAGGCTCAGCTGTCAGTTTCTATCAGGCAGTGGAAACCAACCTAACAGGGTAAGTACATTTGTGGAAGCACCATCGCACTTGGAACTGTGGATGAGTCTTTCGTGTGACATGATCGCCTACAACCTAGAGGAGATGCAATAACCACTTAACTGAGGCCAGCTCTTTGCTATCTCAAGGAGTGGTACCAGAACAAAGTGAATGGTGCAGTAGGCGTCCCGAGGAGACTGTCCTATGGAATATGGAAATCTTGAACAATGAAATTCCCTGTGGAGGTAAATATCATGCCAGGTGAAGAGTTAAGAGTCAGAAATGAATCAAGTTCAACCTCATAGAAGCTAATAAGTAGGAAGTAAGCCGGAAAGGAATTTATCACCAGGAAAGAGGTAGAAGATTCTACATATGGCATCAGCTAAAGAAGTTAGCTAAAGAAGTTGGGGCTTCAACCGGTGATTGAAAAAGATCTGTAGACATTGCAAGTCTCTTCTTCAAGCATCCATGGCTGGAAGCAGAAGGGTGCAGTCTTTGAAGGAGAAGTCGATTGGAGCCATCATTCTAGAATAAGAGTTCACATAAAGTTAGTCAAAGCGACAGAAAACACCATAGCCCTCCGAGGAGGGCAGACTGACAAATGAGGAGTCCAACTACAAGAGGTAAAGGAGTTGGAAGCTATCAAGAACATTGATACAGTCTTGATAGAAAAATTTTGAAAAGATGCACTTGGATTGAACTCAAGAACTGTATCTGATTACAGAAACTCTATCTACTGAATTTTGAAGAAGATAAGTGGAACGGAATACCAATGGAAGAAGCCTCAAGTCGCCCTGCTTTCTCCGATAGCTTCTTGACAGTTGCCCCAGTCCCCTGAAACACTCCCTTGACTTTCTGTAGTTCCAGCTTCTCCTTTCCTCTATTTATTGCCTCCTCCAGAAGTTTCCTTCCATATGCCGACTGTTACAATTTCTTTATTTGTAACAGTCATGTGTCATTGCACAAGACTGTTTAAGCTCATTCAAGAACTTATCGGGTCTTCTGCAGCAGCACCGCTACCATCACTTACTGCAGAAGGTAATGATTTCCCTTTTCTGCCCCTCCTCCGGACTTA
The DNA here is from genome assembly GCA_024174645.1 of Lemna minuta. Classification (NCBI taxonomy): domain Eukaryota; kingdom Viridiplantae; phylum Streptophyta; class Magnoliopsida; order Alismatales; family Araceae; genus Lemna; species Lemna minuta. The sequence goes on from CM044103.1 coordinate 19,554,203, forward strand.
TTGAGAGGGATCATACCAAACATCTAGGGAGTCATGTTGGCAGGTGAGCTAACAAGAAAACCAGTGGCAAACCTAGTGTAAACTGCAGAAAAGAGCTCAATGAAGTTCAGACAAACTGCTGTCTGAGGACAACAAAGCATGAGCCTCTTATGAAGGTGAGGTAGCATTTCTATGGAACAAGGATTATATATCTTATACTTAGGACTTGTCATTTTCCAGGTACGACTACTATCTTCAATCATTTTGGATGAGCCATTCTCCAGGCAAACGCCAATGATAAGATGAGGGAGCATTTGCAGAGGAAATTATCTAATATTAAGTGTAAAAATCCTTCAAGTGCCTTAGATGGAGTCATGAACGTTGAAAACTATCTAGTATGAACCAGGGTGCCGTAATTCAGTACCCACTAACTCATAGATGAGGGAACTGCTTCTCAACAAAAATGAGAGAACATTTCAACCAAAAAAAAAGAGGAGAGTATGAAGTGTCGAAGGACATCATAAAGAATCCTCGAATTAAGAAACCAACAGGCATCCCTGGGCAGCAAAGAATTGTCAAACAAAGATCTGAGAAATTCTTGCTCTAATTTCATGGCAGTGGGGATTCCACTTCACCTGCCTATCTGCATTTCCAGGGATGCATCAAGTCAAACAGGAAGAATGAGTAGCTCAAAAGTGAGTAGCTCAGGGAAAAATTTTAAAGCCAAAGTAATCTTTAAGTCATTGTCGTCAAGAGGACCAGTGCTCAACTAAAACGTGTCCCGCCCAAATTACAGGTTTGAAAATTTTTGTCTATGTAAGACATTTACAGAGGCAGATTTCAGAACGATTCAAGCAGAACTGACAACAGTCATATTGATATTATGTCAAATCATTTATTCATTGAAAAGTTCAACACCTGTTATCAGATGCACAATAACTGAAATTTTAAGTTCATTACTTCAGCATGTTACTTAATGATTTATTTGAATTTACAATTACTTGATTGCTTCTATGAGACAAAGAAATACTATCATTAAACAAACCATATCATGGACAGAATTATAATTAGAAAACATCTTACGTGGAAAGCTCCCATGATCTTCTCCATCAGTTATCAATGATTGGTTACACGATTCTTCTCCTGTCAATGAGAATCAAACCTATTATACATGAATCCAAATTCTGCGGACATATAAAACACTTCATACCATGACTGAGAATAATTAATGTCAGATTCCTGCACCTGACATCAGCAGAAAGCTTCCTCAACTCGGGAACAACAAAACTTGATTCAGTTTGATTAACGGCATCTACTTTACAAACGTGACAGAGACGATATACTGATGTACCCTGTTTGCAAAATATTATATATATTTAAGGACTTTTGTAAAGATAGAAGTCAAGAAACATGCATATAATTATGTACTAGAGAGAAAACCTCTGATTGCGAAGGTTCAGTGACTGGTCTTGCAAGAAAAATGTACAGAGGAGATAAATTGGGTGACCATAATTCATTGCTCGTGTTTGAAGGAATTGAAACAGTTATTCGTATTCTGCATAATTAGTTGTAGCAAGATTAACAATGAATACCCCAGAAGATGAAGATTACTGCAAAAGACGTCAAGGAATGAATGATGTATCTTGCCATCAAAACACAAACAACCAAGATAAATCATTAAGCTCAAACACTAAATTCTAACATTAATCAGTGCAGACCCACTTAAGTCTTCATTCCATCAGCCAGACATGCAAGAAAATTATTCATCCATGCAAGACATGAGACAACAGGAGTAATTGAACATATGAAATGAGAAAATAGATCTAAATACCAAAGATAATCAGATATAAATAAACATCTGTTTTTCAAAATGAAAAGGAAGATCGCTTAGGATCAGTGATCAACCTGATAGTATTATAAATACTTCCCCCCTTCCCCCCTTCATATCCCTCTACACCAGCATGACACGAATCCCTCCACTTCCTGAATGACCCCATCTGTCAACGCACAAATACTCTTAAAAACCCACTCATTACAGTGCAGCCAAATTGCCCATGGCACTGCCATGATTTCTCCCCACTCCATCTCCCTCCTGGAAGCGTCGTGCCTTAGCAAGGCCCAAAATACCTAGTCAGAAGTGACCTTCAACAATGGTAGCCAGCCCAAATCACCTGACTGAATAGGCACTCAAAGACCAGGTGTGAGCTGTCTTCTTCCCCCCCCCCCCATGCACATAATAAATTCGGAAGATGCGTCAAGGAAGAATCTCCTCCAGAAGGCTCATGTCACGAGACGCCATGTGACAGGCTGACCAAAAATTCACACCTTCAGCAAAAACTTTTGTCTCCCTATGGGTCTGCACACCTGATCAAACTGCCCCCCTCTAGTCGTTGTGTACACCCCTCAGTCAGAGAAGGTGCTACATTCTCATTCCCTACTGTCATGTGTCACGATTAATGTTCACAGGTGAACTAGGGCGTTATGCATACTCTGGAGATCTTCCACCCTCTGATCTGACAAGTCACCTTCCAATATCAGATTCGACGCGCCATCCCAACTATCCCTAACTATGGCTCGAGGGCAGGTTCCATGTAACAGCAAACATGCCTGGAAATTCCACACTTAGAGGGCCTTGAGCTGACCAGTCATCTAACCAACACTCGAATTGGGAGCCGTCCCCTAGTTTGGCAGTAAGGAATTCTTAAACTAGAGGGAACACCTCTCTCAAACCTTCCTGGAATGTCACTGCCCCTCGGAGAGGAGCCACTTGCCAATAAACATCTATTGTGATTTGACTATGTGAGAATAACTTAGATAAGTTTTTTTGTTGGGAAATAAAGAACAACTTAGATGATCTTCTTTACCACTAGAAAGAAACGGGTGTTTTTTGAGTTTTTTTTCATCTTTAAACGATCTTGTCTAACCATAGCAAGGCAATTAATGATAGTTACCTGATATCTCAAATTTTGACAAGAAAAGAACCCAACTTGCAAGAAAGTGATATGACCCTATCTTCATACAGGAAGACCTTGAGACGAATTTAATAAGTTATCAAGAACTGAGTGATGAGATTGGAATCAAGAACTAGAAGAAGAAGAAGAACAAGAAATTGAATTAAAGAGAGAGAGAGAGAGAGAGAGAGAGAGAAAATGAATGAAAGAAAGATCTGAGGCCTTGCTGGCCACAAAAAATTCTTCTTATCAATATTGAGCTGTTTGAGAATACACTCTCCAGTAGAGTCCCCCCCCTTCTCATTTTCTCTGAGGAGGCCCTTTCTTGCTTGTAGACTTATCAAGGGGAGATAAACTTACTGTGTCTCTAGTGGCACCTAGTCCTGATCGTGAAAAACTGTTGAGCGATATTGAGCATCCATTTCCAAGATGACTCACATTATCTTCCAATAGGACCAAATATTCATCAGCCCAGTAGGAGACAATCTTGAACTTGGACATCAGCACATTCTCACTGTCGCTTAACAGCATATTCTCAGACTCCATCAGGAGGGGCCGGCATAGAAGGAAGGGGGTCGCATACTTGTGGCGTTATGGGCAATATGGATACACAGGAATGAGAGACTATTCAGGGGGAGGGGCGGCAACTACAGATGGAGTAATCCACGATGTAGAGGCATTGATGGCATTCTGGTTTTCCAGGACATGATGGGAGGGAAGAAGTTGAGAATGGACGGAAGGATACATGTACCTTTAAGTATTAGTTATATGGGTCGGTCACTGATTTTCAAGTGTAGGCCAGATAGCATCATTTCTGCAGGATTGTTGCCGTGGATGAATTTTACAAGTGTCTTTGTTGCTACAACCAAAGTTTGCTGATTGAATATTTATGGGAGTTGCTAACCCTAGGTTCTTATTCAAGCATGAAATTTCCTAAGCCTATCCACACCCTGAGGAAGAAGTCAACCTTTCCGGTTGCTCTCTTCTATTTATTGGAAATTGGCTGAGTGATGCACTTTGCAAGCTTATTCTTGACTTCTAGAGTCAATGGTAAATCTTTTGATGAAATGCACATTCCTTGTGATGTTTAGATTTCAACCAGACCAAACATCCGTCAAAAATTTTCTGAATCCTATATATAAATAAAATTAGGCTTCTTGATCTAATTCCAGACTTTTTGCCAGTTTCCAGTTGCTCCTTTGATTTCATGAGTCATCGTGTTAACTTTTCCTACTAATGACGTCTGTACGAGAGCGTTTACTACTCGTAAGCAGAGAGGAAGGAAACCCTGCCCACTAACGTAAGGGCTTCTGAACCCTCTAGTAGTGTCAGAAGACAAAGAGCCCACTAGATTGCAAAACGACAACTTGGAGGGATAATCAAATAGAGGAGAAGGGGGATTCAAAGGCAGTCTGTAGCATCTGAAATCTTGAGGGAGCAGGGAGGCTCTTGAATCTCTTCCCCAGGAGAGGAATCGGCTGTGTTGATGATTTCTCAAGCTATCTTCCATTTCAGCCCTCAGTTTTGTGGTCTTTCAATGTGTTGAAGACATTTAGGTTTTCTGTCCATTGGCATCTTGATTTCTGTTCATTTGGGTAAATACCAATTTCTTAGAGTGGACATCCATATTTTTGTGGAGGACCTTAAAAATTTTGGGCCATAAGAAGATACCTGATCCCTAATAGACCCATCTTGTTCTTTTAGTAAACCTTGATCCTTATGCAAAATCTTCCTTGGCCAAAGAGTTTTTTCTTCTAATATCAAGGGTTTACCACCGGTCATAAATACCCATTGATTGAAATATTCATCTGCTCTTCAAACTGCTGTAGAAATCCTTTGAACAGATCCATTCCCTCTTCTCTAATTGAATTCCTTCTCAGTAAGGCAGCTGTTTTTTGCAGATGTTTTTTCTTGCATGCTTCTAGAACTTCAAGCCGTGTTTCAATTGTCTTCTAGAATCATGGCTCATTTACCTAATTATACTATTCTTTTAATGAAAGGAACTGAGAATGTCTCACGTTTAGAGTACTGGATGGACGATGGAAACAGATGGAACAGGGGAACTCGGAGACGAGATCTCAATCAGTATCTAAGATAAGAAATACAAAAGAAAGTAAGAAAGGTGTAATGAATTCCCTGATCACAGTAAAGCCATTCAAGACTCTCCCACTAGCCATTCTCACTGAAGGTCCTTGACTCACGAGGCTACTGGTGGGAGCTGAGCTTACCCTCCGACAGGTTAGGTTTCCTCCTGATTATGTGACCCACCTGGTTTGTCATAGAAGTCCACAACCGACACGCCTCCTGCTTGATGGACCTGACTGAACCCTTTCTCCTTTCTTGTGCGGTTGAGTATATTGGTCGTATCAGAAAGACACTAAAACAAGAGTTTCTCACAGACTCTCCCAGAAAATTATAAATCAAACAATATTGTCAATCCATATCAACAAGGAAATATGTGTAGGAAGCACCTGCGATTGTGCCTGGCTTGTATTTTGTAGTTTAGACATCTCTGGAGAAAAAGTGGCTGAAAAATAGAGGATAATCCTTTTAGAAAGGGAACCACCAAGCACAATAAAACGAGCATACAAAATATATAGAGAGTGATAAAGAGGGGAAAAGAGGTTATGAAAAATATAGATAGATAATTTTTCCAAAAAAAAATATAGATAGATAGACATGAGTAAGCCACTATTCCACCACCAAACTGGCCGCATGAAGCAATCTAATACTGATTACCAAGACTAATTATGAAACAATGGATTTCCAAAAATTCTACTTTTAAACGGTTGATGGGATAATTTATCACAAACTTTCACCGAAAATACAAAAACCCTACAGAGAGACAAATTTGATCCATAGTTTAACGACCTAAAGGGGCAATAAGATCGCATTAAGGTAGTTTCTTACGTTGTATGAAGCACGGCGCAAAAGAATATTGTACAGCTCTACCGGTTTGCAATACACTGAAAGACTTTCCTCAGCGGCGAGGGCTTCCTCGGGACTAAAGTTGTGACAGAAATTCTGGCGGCACATTTGATCGTTCGTTCTCGAACGGCTGAAACTGCATTCAACAAAAAATGAGCAAATTCCGACGAATACATAATCACGCGTTCAAAACGGATTATTCTAACGTTGTTTCACGGGCCACCAAGGGTAATCCAGGCATTCTTTCCCGAAAAGTTTAGGAGGTTATTCCCGCTGAATCTTCGTGCATCCCGTCACGTGGAATACTGGAAGCTTCAAAAAATGTAGAAAACCTAAACGCATAACGCCATAATTTAATGATTAGCTGGAAAAGAACGTAATTCTTTTCAACGACAAGTGCAGGTAATTTGGATTAACCGAGATCAGAGAAAGAAAACTAGAGACACGTGAAATTACAAATATACCGCGTAAATCAGCTCGCGATCGACGAAGAGTAATTTCTCCTGGACGAACAAGGTAAGTAGAAGCAAAAGTTAGCGGTAAGCGTTCTAATAACGTGACCTTGCCGGATTATCAATGGAACCTTGAGTATTGGAGATCTACGGGATGGGTAGGATCTAACATAGGCGTGATTTCGGGTCTCTGCTTTCTTGTTAGATCCGACTGTACCTGTTTAAGATCCATTGTACAAAGCTATCGAAATTTTATATCGTCAAATAATAATAGTACGTAATTCAGAGGGTTTTTCTATAAAATTTCCGACTAAATCAACCAATTGTTTGTCTTTTATACACTTCCGTGACCGGAAACTTTGCACTGGTACAGCGTATTTAATATCAGGTATTTGGGAGGGTTTATTTGTAAAATTCCTAACAAACAGATTGGCCTAGTCTTGATCTCACGAACCAAATCCGTTAGATCTGATCCATTAATTACTTTTCTTGTCCTTGCTTTTCTACACACTACTAGCAAACAGATCTTATCACTATGATTATGATCCAAAAAAAAAAATTTATCGATGGATTTGATAGATCAACCAATGTTGATCATGATCAGATCAATGGTCATTGATCTCTTAGACAATTCAAGAGAGGTTATTAAAAAATGATCCAATTGATGATCGCCAATAATGTCGGCGATGGATCATAGAACCTCTATCGATGCAATCATCGATAGAAGTTCTAAGATTGCAGATCGGATCATATGCATCGGTCATGGCAATTCAATTTGATCAGGGCAATCCCATTCGATATCTTATACATGAAATCCACGTCTCCAAGATCCTTCATCTCCATCAACCTTTGATCTTTTTAGTCGAGCGTCGTGCTCATGAGACTTTTTCATGTCGGCGATGGCAAATTGCCAACAAAATCGCATACTCTTTTGAACTTTTTCATTCATTGGAGAGGTGATTATTCAATATAAACTATTTCACCTTTCGATTCTCAAAACTTTTAGAAGTCTATACTATCACAATCGCCATGCTTGTGCTTTTCGTAAACATAAATCTAGATCAAAATGATGTTCATCTCGAGTATAGATGTGTCTCTCCTCGCTCTTTTTAAATCTTCATTTATGGAGATATATTGCTCGGCAAAAAATCACTTCCTTATTAAATATCAACCATATCTATTCATGATCAATTAAACTCATCATTTGAGCATGGAATTCTTAGTTCATATCCCACTAAATCAATTTCAAATTCTCATTCCCCTACTTCCTTTAACTCATGTTGCATAATATTTCATCTCACAATTAACGTAATCTCTTCTCTTTGCATATCTTTTTAGCAATGTCATGCACACCAATTAGACATCTCAAATGCTTCTTCGTAAATGATTTAAAAAAACCATCTACATGCATTGAATTATGGGGTTCACTCGCCCTAATTATCAAAAAAATCTCTTGATGGTCTTCAACAAGAACCAAGGGGATTGTTCGACAAACCTACCACCTATATAAATTATCTCATTTTTTCAAGGATCCAAAAATGATACATATACTTCAAATATGATCAAAAAACTTTATAATCTGATCTCATCTATATCTATGATATTCTTCTTATATGCCAGATCTCTTGGAATAAATACCATCATCACCTCATTGAATCTAGGCCTTTATGTACATGATTTAGGTCGTGTTCATTTCCACTGAGGGTTTGAACTAAAGTTACCATTCCAGCAAAGTCCAAATACATAACCTCCATTCTAATGAAGAAAAATGGAAACATCAAATAACCAATCTCTAATCCATTTTCTCTTTTACTAGTAACATCGCGTAGAATTTGTGGATCCACTTCCAATAGAATCAATATTGAGGATCTTTGATGTCGAACAATCACTATATCTCATATGGTCTTTTTAGAAAACTATTGTTGTCAAACTATGTAAATTAATCAACTGATGTGTAAATTTAAACGATGCTACTCGTATATCTTAAATATTCATCAATGATCCAAATATTTATATCATCGATGCAGATTTTGGGGGAGGGTCTCTAGTTGATTGTAGATCTAGAAGAGATTATTACACACTATCTCTAGATCAAGCACAAAGAATAAATATAAAATCTATTGATAATTATATTGCATAACTAATGTGTTAATAATCATTCCTCTAAGAGCTTATAAGATCATAGCAACCACTCATATGCCAAGGTGTGACAACATTAGAGTTACCTATCTTTTTTTCCAAATCCACTATTTTCACATGCAAATGAAGCATATTGAGATAGATTTCCATGTTGACATAAGACAAGCAAAGGTCAAATAGGTTCAACTAACTTATCTTTCCACCAAAGATCATATAATAGACAAATTTCACTAAACTATGTAAAAAGAATGGGTTCATCTAATTTCAAATAAAGCTTGACATTTTGTTGATACTGAGCTCAAAGGAAGAATTGAAGCACGAGTTTCTGATAGTATGAACAATCAGACAATCATTAAAAATTGCTATTAGTCTTAACCTAGACTGGTGGTCTAACCTATATAATGAAAATATTTTCAACTCCATTAATACCAATTTGTGATCAGTCGTGCAAATTTCCAATAATACACTATCACATTGCTTCATTTTGTATTACCTACTCTCATTTTTCTTCTTCTCTATCCTTTCGCGTTCTTTAAATTTTGAGAAGCTATCTGACAAGCAAAAATGTATGGTCATAAATAATGTGGCTTGGCATAAAAGAAAGTCCTAAACTCATGTAATTGATTAATTTGAATACAATATGACAGTAGAAACCCACAAAATTTAGGGTTTACTTTGACTCAACTTTGAATTTGATTGAGTTGGATGACAAAAATAACTTATATTTTAGGAAAAATGGCATAAGTTAGAATATAGTTGTATAAATTTTCTTTGATAAAATTTCATCATCATGGTTCCCATCTAACATGTCACTATGAGTCAACACACGCAAATGTCAATGTCACCTCTCTATTCAATCCTACTTCATTGAAATGAATTATTATTATTATTCTCATGTGATGTTTGCAACGAAGTCCGTGAGCATTTTTAATGACTAATTTAATTAGGATAAGATGATAATTTAACAATCACTAGTTTTCAAACATACGTTGTAAACATTAATATTTGTGGGATATTCATAAAGAACATTAAATTATTGGGAAAGAATAGTAATATTTTATCTGACTCACAAGATAAGTATGGTTGCTCTTGTGCTCATCTGTGTAGAGACTCTAAGGATATGGATTTATTCGGTGATCTACGTAGAAAGAGTTCACTGAATTTATATGGATGAATCCTTGAATAGTATTATACCTAATTGTCAAATTAGGTTAATTCATGTCATAGTGATGTATGTGATCCTTTGACTTAGACACTTGAGACATCTTTTAGATAGATTATCATGTTTTTTGGATAGGTGAGCTTTGTGAATCTTTAGCCATATAATCTCTAAAACATCAACGATTGGATATGACATGAAGTCCTCAAAGACGATTATGTGGTCAAGATGAGATCATATGCCCTCGATATTAGAAGAGATTGATTTAAGGAATGAGACGTGCTAAAATCCTTGGGCAAGATAGTGAGAATATAAGAGAAGGTGTTCTTAATGATTTCCTCCATGCATGAATACCATATAGAGTGATTGATTCGGGTTTGGTACTTGACCATACCCTAAGTCATTCACGAGTCTCGAGCAAATAAAAACAAGGTTCTATATGAGAGTTCTTATACACTTCATATTTCCCAGAGCACGTGATGTGGCTTGACATTATAAGTTGACAACTCGACTTATTTATTGGGTTAAATTGATCATTAATCAATTAATCTATATGTTAATATAGATACTTAATAAGGTTAACTAATAAGTGTTATGGGGTGTACGTGGTTATTATCAATTCAAATATATGGACCTAGATGGTCACACACACAAGATTGATGGATGTACATAGATATAAACACAATTATGAGAACTTTGATAAAGAAAATTTTAACACGAAAGTTTACAAATCAGCGAAAAATGAACACTCCTAAGGGTTCCCCATGCGAGCCTTAATGGAAACTCTTCCCTTTCTCTCTTAGTGAAGAATGTTGAAGAGGAGATACAATTTTTTTGCGATTGTGTGGATGCAACTAAAGGTTAGACACATAAACAACAAATTCCTTTAATGAATCATGTGATTATGAATTTTATTCTATATTAGATGATATTATCATATATTCTATGTGCTTCATTTGTTTTTTTTAATTCAACTTCATCCACTAAATTTGAGATTTTGATAAACAATTTAAAAGGCTTGTCAAGGCTCATATCCCAAAAAAAGGATTGGTAAGAACATAACAGCTGCCTCAAGGTTGAGACATAAACTCGGAGTACATGATCGAAAAGGATTTTTTAAGACTGACGTAGATAGTCAATAGAGTATTGCATATAGATTCATCACTCGATCTTTTATAATATATTTCTCATTTTTTTATCACAAAGATCTCTTCTATGTAGCATGCACTCTTCTCTATTTTTCCTATTGGTCTACTTCGTTCCTCTCCCATAGCCTTCATTTTTTAGTGCTTGTCCATCTAATGTTTCCCATTCTTTCACCTTCCTTAAACTACTATGTCCCCTTTTGTCATTTTCCTTTGCTCATGGCTATTCTCCCAACTAAACTTGCATTCCCTAACGTAGCAAACCCTTTGATTTTATCTTTATATTTTCTAGACTGATTGAGTCAACTTTGGGAAATTTCGCAAAAATAAAACATCAACGAGGTCTTCATATCCTCTAAGAGAAAGATATTAAAAAAATTGCATGATAAAACCAAGCAGGTGCACATTTTTGGGAATTCAGAATGTTATTAAAGTATGATCTTGTGAGACCACGGTGAGCACAGGATAAACCAATCAATGTGATTTTTAAAAAATACATATACCAAACTATCATGAATCATACATATTTGTGCATAATAGAATTTATGTGCACTTGAATAAAAAAATGCTTTATTTTCTATGATACATACATGAGTGTATATGATTTCTTAAAAATGTGCCTATACATCTTCCTTTCATCTACCTAGATAGAGTTTAACTTCTTGTATGAAGGGCTCGACTTTGACCTAATTTTTCTGCTCGAAAGGATGGTTGATTTGACTTAAAATCACAAAGACTCTACCTTCTCATCATTCTTTGATTATACATATGATGTAGAAAACAAAGGAAGGAAGAAGGCGGGCTCTGACATGATGACGATGATTACAAATCCAATGATGTCCAATGATTCTATTATATGGGTGGCCTATTTATAATACTCGGAGGAAGGAGAAAGTTTAACTTTGAATTTTAAAGAAAAAAAATCCATCTAGTGGATGATGCTCGAGTCTTGGATATGCATTGATGATGATGATGTCGGTTTTTTCTATGGCGAGGCTAAGCTGCTTGCCCTCGCTCCTCATCAATATGATTGGTAAAACTTCAAATTATTTGTTAATCTATATAGTCAATTGATCGATTAATCTATCATTGGTCGGAGAAAATAATGAAAGAAAGATAAAAAAATTATGTGAAAATGGCAATTTCAAACTTTATAGAAAATTTCAATGATGATCATCATCTTTCTCTACCTGCCATCTAGACCATCCTTGGGGGATCTCCCTTGGTCAATGATACATGATCATGATCGTCATTTTTCACGATCAAATACCCTTCGATCAACCATTCATCTGTAGATTGATCAAGACCATGATCGCACATCCATAAATTTGATCTAGGACTATTGAATTGAGATCATTAATCAGATCGCCATAATGGAATGGATCACTATGATCAGTTGTCGTTGAATTTCAAATCAATTTGATCATCGATCAACGTTCTATGATTGATCTCCCCTCGATAAGACGATCTCTCCGATCATCTTATGATTCCAAGACCATCGATCATGTTCTGGTAGATCGATCTAATCCATCGATCAATCAATTTTTTATCATGATCTCGACGTTCTATGATTGATCGCCGCTCCCTATAAGAACCACCAAAATTTTAAATATCTATCTCTTTGAACGTATATGAAAAGCTGACTGGACACTTTCTATCTCTTTCTCTCCTGATTCAACGGAAACCGCAGACAGCAATGCCGATTGCCAAGATTCCTCGCTCGCCTCTCCTCATCCTCATCTTCACAATAATTCCCCTGTTAGGTAAGCTTAATTTTGTGACAATGTGGCGTCTCTTTCTCTCTCCCTGTCTATCTCGGATTTAAAGAGATTTGAGCAGGAGATTTGAGAGTGGCAGCTGATGATGAAGGATTCTGCAAAGTGTCTGATTCAGTTGGTTGCTCTATCGATTCGTCGAAATATCCGTACTGGAAAGTCACCAATCCAACTCTCTCTCCAGTACATCTTGAAGGTGGACCTTTTTCTAGGGATTTGCCTGAAGTAAATAATTTTTAGAGATAATTTGATAAAACAACTGATTATTCAATCGACTAGTTATCACTCGTTAAGAAAATTAATTGTATTATTGAATAGATTAGTCACTCAGGTTGATCACCAGTCTCGGGGGATCTTCCTTTTTCAAAAAGAAATTGCTAGACTAGTCACTGATTAGTAAAATTTCTTGAATTATTTAGTCGGCTAATTCTCACTCATTATCTTGTCGCATTGAATAATTTAACAAGCATAATTGTATTAGTTAATCGACTAGTTATCACTGATTCACAAAGTTAAACTGTATAATTTAATCAACTTGCTATCACTTATTAATAATATTAATTATAGAATTTGATAACTAATCAGAACATTGTTTCGGCAGATCTTCCCGGATTCACTCGCAGCGTCTACCGAAGGGATCACGCTCTCATCACCCCAGAGAGTCAAGTTTTCAGTCCGATTCCTAATTGGTATGACAGAATTTAACTGTAATCGAAACATTTTTAGTTGAAGATTGCCTGATTTAGTTTTTTTTGTGATCACGATTGGTTTCAGGATTAATACTTTAGGGGCATACCTAATCACTCCAGCAATGGGGTCGCATTTCTCGATGTACTTGGCGAAGATGCAGTGTATGATTTACTTTAATAAACCATGATTTCTCTGCTGTTAGTATCCATGATTTTGATTGGATTACATGCAATGCATCACAAGAAAGTTCAAAAGTATTTGATGGGATTGCAATTTATTGATTGGCACAATAACAACACTACATTATAGGAAATTTCTGATTTACGTGTGTCTTCATTGCAGCAAGATCCGTTTCTTCGCTGCCTCCACCAGATGTTGAAAGGTGAATATATGGCAGGGCTCTCTCATCTGCCAGAAAAGGAGTTGCACGAGTATGTGTGTGTATTGAGAGAGAGAGAGAGAGAGAGAGAGAGAGACACATGTACTCTTGCATAGAAGCAAGTACCCAGGGAAAGAGAGGAGAGAGAGCTGGACAAGGAGAGAGGAAGAGTAGGAGTGAAGGAAAACTGTGACAGAGAGACAAAGGGGAATAATGCAATACTGACTCAGAGAGAGAGAGAGAGAGCTAATGCAAAGAATGAAATACCAACGGAGGCTCAGAGAGCTCATATTTACTTTTCTCAATTTTTTATTTTTAGGTTTGTGTTTATTGTCGAAGGTGCTGCAGTACTATCGTATGGATCTGCAACAAGCCGCTGGATGAGTGTAGGTGGAATAATCTTTGAAAAGTTGTGGAATCATATCCTGTCTGGAAAGAATTTTCCAAAAAATAGAAATAAACCGTGGCCTGTGATTAATTTTTTGTTTCATCATTACTGGATTCTATAGTACCTTGTGTTCTTCATTGTCCTCTTCGTGATCTCTATCTCATAGAACTTAGGTCCATTTCAGATTCCGCTATAACAACTATTTTTTGAAGAACATGCATAATTCTGCTGATCCGAAATTTACCTTTCAATAAATTATTTTTGTGTGATGGCTTAGGTGGATTCGTATGCATACTTACCTGCTAACTCCTCTCACTCCCTGGAAGTTGAAGAAGCTGCAACGCTGGTCGTATTTGAGCGGAGGTCACAATTTCATCTTTTTTTTTTCAAAATCTGCCCTTGGGTCAGTTAATATTAGGAAGAACCCATCAAAATTCATCCTGGATTCAACGTTTATTAAAGAAGAACTTTGACAGTTTTCTAGTTTCTGCACAGAGTAGATTATGTTTTCATACCCATATTTTTTGTTATTGAAGATCCTCCATAGAATCCATGCTTTGGCTTATCTTCGTTGAACAATGGAACATGAGTCCAGTTTGGGTCACTAAACTTAATTTAATTTAATGTTTATTAATTTAACTTCACTGGAAAAGGTATGCCCGCATGGAAGATCACGTTCCAGAGATGACTTTTGGGTCAACTGACAGACAACCTCTTCTTGAAACTCCTGGAGAGGTGCAACTTTCTCTCTCTAAAATTTACTTAATTAGTTCTTAAAAAAAATTACTTATGTTGATTTAATCTTCAAGTGTCAATACTTTTTTTTAGGTGTTCAAGTTGAGAAAACTTCTGCCTACGTCGGCTCCTTATGACTTCAATATCCACGTCAGGAGTCACTAATTTAACGGGAATAATTTATATTTAGGAAATATATTTAGAATCTGATGTGGGCTTTTTGTCAGAAATTGCTGATCTGGATTCACTTTATTGCAGATCATGGATTTTATGCCAGGAGAGTATCTTAATGTCAAGGTTTACTCTAGTTTTATTGTTTAACTTAACTTGAAAATAGTTTTTCCGGGCAGTCGAATATATATAATGAATTAGTAAATAATTGAATAATATGCTGCAGGAAGTCCACTATAATCAGCATGGTTTGCTGCTCTTAGAGGGACAAGGCATCTATCGCTTGGGTGATCACTGGTATTCAAAAGTCAACTATTCTTTCTATTTTTTGCAATGTGTTGACTTCTGTGTTCAGTTGAAACTAAGAAAAATCATGCAAAATTTTTTGAAGTTATACTGCTACAATCTTTCTTTGTTGACTAATTGAGTCAGTTAATAGTAGGAAGAACCCATCAAAAGTCATCCTAGATTCAACGTTTATTAAAGAAGAACGTTGACAGTTTTCTATTTTCTGCACTGAGTGATCAAAATTTAGGAAAGATAACCAAAAGTCAACGTTTATGTAAGTAGTCTAGCTTCTACCTTTTTTTCACTGCTGTCCGTTAACTTTGAATTACTGTCAAAAACTAGGAAAAAAATAACTGGAGACAATGTTTCTTCCAGGGGCAAAAATTTTTTTCAATTTTTTTCAATTTTCTGCTATTTGGCTTTTTCCAGATTAGTCATAATGAAAATGTTTCTTTCAAGAGACCCATTTTCCCCGTATTTCAGTTTTCTTATGTTTGTTGAGATGGATGTTCGATGAAATTTAAGATAAATTAGACAGTCAACTAAAAGTCTTTCGTTTTCTATGGTTTTCTGTTGTCTGCAGTTTGTTGACTTTTCCTGTCAACTCAAGATAAAGAAAAGTCTGTTTCTTTCCAGAGTCCAATATTCTTTCAATTCGTGCTGTTTAATGACTTTTCAGTGGAGATCTTACAAAGTCAACAAAAGTCAATGGTTCTTTCCGTTTGCTTCTGTTCTTGTTCCACTGTCATCACAATTTTAGTCAGCACCAAAATTCTGCGGTCATCACCAGTCTTCAAGAGTCGATCTTCGACTATCCCCAAAAATCAAACTTTATTTACATTTTCTTCAGCATTGGGTTGACTTTCATGTTCAATCAAAAATAGCAAAAGTCAACTTTTCTTTCTTGTTTCTGCGATAGATTGATTTTCATATCTTGTCAAAATTCAGATACAAACTCAACCGAGAAGTCAACGTTCCTTTGTATCATCAGCATTTGGTCGGTTATTCAGTCTGATAGTTGGCTTAATATCAGTCAAAATTCAGATGCAGAGAAAACCAAAAAGTCAACGTTTCATTTTATAGCTTTCAGTTGGTTGATTTTGCAGTCATCAGTCAATGCAAATTTATTCAGTATGGAATGCCAAAAAAATTCATATTCTCAGTAAAGAATTCAGATTTCTTGGTTTTCTGAGGATAAGATTAAAATAGGAGCATTTTTTTTTTGTTATTTTCATTTTTATTAATGGGCGTCTGTTCATTTTCTTCAAACAGGTATCCCGTGCAGGCAGGTGACACCATTTGGATGGCGCCATTTGTTCCTCAATGGTAGCTGTCTTCCTTATCACCAAATCTCTCTCTCTCTCTCTCTATCCTCTGCCTCCTTTTCCTCCATCCCCACTTCATTCTCCTTTGTCTTCTCTCGCTCCTCCGCTGCCTCCCTTTGCCACTGCTCTCCATACACGCACCTTCTGTCCTCTGCCATTGTCCTCCCCATCCTGCAGCACCAATGCAGTCATGGCTGGGGAACACCAATCCTGATCTGATCCAGATTGACTTAGCCATCAGGCTGAGAATCTTGCCTTGGGCGTTGGATGTGATCTCAGCCATCAGGCCGAGAATCCTTGACCATTCTGTCAACCGGATTGATAAGAGTGAGATAGTTGATCAGATCGCCGAATCAACGATCACGCGATCCCACCATCCTGCTTCCCTTCTCTAGTCGTCGCATGGTGCATGTTGCCGGTGGCACCCGGCACGCCACGGGCATAGTACAGTGTGACTGTGAGCCCGGTAGCACAAAACTGCTCTGAAGTGTTGTGCATGGTCATCTCGTTAACTCTCTCCCTCTCTCTATCTCTGGCGTGTATATGTGTGTGTGTCTGTTCCTTCATCTCTGTCTACCTTCGTCTCTCTCTCTGTCTGGTGTACGAGTCTACCTTTATTTCTCTCTAGGTGTGTTTGTGTGTGCATGTTTATCCCTCTATCTGTCTCTGTCTGTCTGTCTACCCTCATCTCTCTCTCTCTCTCTCGTGTGTTGGCATCTCTCTCTTCATCTCTGTCTGTCTGTCTCTCGTCATCTTTTATTCCTCTCTCTATCACTAAATCTATCTGCCTATTTACATCTCTAAATATCTTCATTTCTCGCTCCCATAATGATAAAAGGCTGAGGTTTATCGGCCTTGTGGAACCCAGGTACGCAGCGCTGGGTAAGACGCGGACGAGGTATCTGCTCTACAAGGACGTGAACAGGGATCCCCTCTAATCCCTCTCTCTCTCTCTAGCGTATCTATAAATGGATTTGACCCTCCCTTCCCCTGGGCTTTCTCTCTCTAGTTCGACACTGCATCCAATAAGATCACTCGTCAATCATTATAAAGCAAAAAATTACTAGATAATTTTCCACCCAAAGTTTAAACAGAAAGAAAATAATTTCACAGTTAGAGAGAGAGAGAGAGACAGAGGAAGAGATAGAGAGAGAGAGTTTTCACCAACCAATGATCTCTAATTTCCCACCTAAAATGTTAATCTACAAAATGGTGGCAAACTAACCCCAGTCAACGAGTTGACCCACGTGCTTCTAATTGCCTACCAAAATCGCTATCCACAGTCATCCCAGATAACACAATCAAGCGAGAGAGAAAAAAGAGGGCGTTCACCTGCCAATGACCAGATTACACGTGTCTCATAAAAAAAATCAGTTCAGCCACCGGCTCACTCCGTCCTCGTCGACCACCGCCACGATCTCAATCCGCACCTCCAACGGTGCCTGGAGGACGAGTCAACAAAAAGTCAGCTAAAAAATTTCACTAAATTTGTTAGTTGACTAAGCAAAGAGGGTTGACCTGGGGGTTAACTATGTTGATGAGCTGGCAGTCGTCGAGGAAGGAGCCGTCCAGAATCCAACTCTCGCGCGAGCCGAGATTGTGGCTGGCGAAGATCAGTTCCTTCTTGGCGTTCATCTAGAGAGAGAAACAGACAGACACAGGAACAAACTAGATTAAAAATCTAACATCGGGGTAATGATAAACATGCATGATTTGGGCAATTCAATGTCGATGACGATGATGATGATGATAAGAGGTAAAACTTTCCTTTCATGTGGATGAACAAGAAAAATGAATAAATCGATCCAGAGAGAACTGTTCTCCCGAAGAAAAGTACAAGTTTTTAGATTCAACAGACACCAGGATTGTATAATCATGGCTCCCGAATTTCAAAATTTCATGGCATCAGTCGCCATGATAGAATAGAAGAGGCAAATGATAGAATCCTCGGCCCAAACAGGATCCGCCCCGCATGGATTCATCCCACACAAAGCCTATATAAGGCTAAACTGGGGCTGGTAATTGGGAGGAAGCATTTGGACACGAGTTCCACCTCTGAACCCTAACTTCCTTAAGCCCAAGCCCCTCTGGTTATTCTCCTATCCTTTCTCATCGCAGGTCCACTCCCTCTTCAGTGGAGCTCAGCGTCTCCTTTACTCATCGAGGCAAAATATCTGTTGGCCAATTCAGGAAAGAATAGTCCAAATAATAAGGAAAGCAAAGTGAATAGGGGATCACTACAAAAGAAGGGTGGACATAGTGAGAGAATGGGGATGGAAGCGACTCTCGAATGGCTTCTTTAGGATCTGGAGGAGTTGCTATATCCAGCGAGGTCTCTGAGTTTTTCCATTCTTTTTTTTCTCCAAGTTCTTGATATTATCTTCACACCAAACTTTAAAAAATCAGAAAAATCTAGTTCCATGTGGATGAATAGATCTTCTTACTTTTTTTGAATTCAACTTCTGGTTCATTTCAAAGTTTTCCCATTACATTAAGCATGATATATAATTTCTTAAACACATTCTTTGAAAATTATTTAATACACAATAAAAAAGAATTTTTTTACCTGCAGCAGCTGCCCCCCAGCTGTGAAAGATCGGAGTCCCACGGCACCCTGGAAATATCCAAACAGTCAACTGAATAATCAAGAATGATCTAAAAAGTAAGAACAAATAGAAACAAATGGTTCAACCACCTTTCCGGGGAATGTTACAAGAAATTGCGCTGAGGGATCTCTCCTGGAAACATTAGTCATGATCTCTAGGAAGAAATCTCCATCTGCGAGCCGCCGCCTGGACGTGTAGTACCCCTGTTGACTTTTTGGGCCCATGACTATCACGTACCCTTCTCGAAGATCATCCGTTGACTTCATGGCAGGTGTTGAACCTGAGGCTTGGTCAGCGAGACAGATATGCTTGTTCCGACTCTCCTCTGGAGATCCCAACTGAGAACTCGAGCTTACAACGGCAGCATCATGGTCATGGTGGGATGCCGAATGGCTGTCCCCGGCAGCCACGTACTCATCTGATTTAGGTTGAGACCGGCGGCAGGCTGATCTCTTCTTGCTCTTCTTTCCAGATCTCCCACGTCGGCCTTCCCCTCGGGGCCGAGAGTTTTCGGAGATATTGGACTCTCTGGAGAGAAGAGTTGAATCAATCAAGGATTGGACAGGTTGATTCTGGTGGTGATTGAATTGCGGTGGTGGTGGTGGTATTTCTTCAGTCTTCGGAAGGACTTCAGAGTCATCTTCGCCTTCCATAACTTCACTTTGGTTGCCCTCATCATCTGAAATGGCATCCTTTGGGATGATGGCGTCATGGAAAAATGAGTGAAGCATAGTGATCGCCTTCTCTCTGATCTCCATCCACACTTCCTCGCTGTAGTCAGCACTCCTAGGGAGGATTAGCACGTTTGGCATCTCTCTTACCTGAAAACAACCAGCTTTTCTAGATTTTTATGCATATAGATTCTGATCAACAGACATTAAATAGGAATTGTGAAGATTTGGCGGAGCTAACACACTGAGGGCAAAAGAGTCATTGTCAACACCTCTTCCATTCTTGGCTGGTAAGAGGTGCATTTGGTAATATGTTCTAGTCAGTGAAAGTATGTATGCTCATGGAAAAGGGGAAACCATGGAAAGACAACTATTACCTTCTTCCTGGATAAGGAAAATAGTAAGAGATCAAATATATGATCCATAATAGGTAGAGAAAATCATAGAAAGTTAACTTTATCTAATATCATAAAAACAATTTAAAATCGTAAAATGCAAACTGCATTCTCTGGTTAATAAAAATATACTCGTTTTGGTAAAATGAAAAACCATAGAAAGTTGACTACAACTTCAAGTTCTTGGATAACGAAAACCATATGAAGTCAACTCTATCTTCTAGAGCATGAATTGAAAAAACCATGTAAAGTCATCTATATCTTTGAGGAAAAAAAGAGTATGCATATTCATGAAGGATGGATACCTGTTAACTAAATCTTGTAACTTGCAGATTAGGAAAAACCATAGAAAGTTAAATATATATGCTAGTCAGTGAAAGTATCTAAATTTATGGATATGGTAAAACTGTAAAAGTTGAGTCAATTACATATTTTTAGTCCTCAGAGTCTGTTTAATCATGGTAGAGGAAAAAAACCACAGAATGTCAACTACATATTCTAGTCATAAAAAAATACCCGTACTTGTGGAAAAAAATAAAAAAATGATAGAAACTCAAGCTACAACTTGAAGTCAATAAAAAACTCTATGCCCGTACCCATGCTTCCATCCATTGGGGACCCTCTGCACCATCCAAGGCACAGCCAGCAACAGTCCCGTCAAGTAGAAGCTGCTTCAAAGCACAATCATCTATTAACTGGCTGCTGCCCGTGTTTACTATAAATGCACCTGCAAAAATATTCAGAATTTCAGCATATGATATAACTGAGATTGATATTGAGATTAAAAGATATTATGATTACCAGGTTTGATATGCTCCAAGCAGTCCTCATTGAGGATCTGAACCGTTTCGTCAGTGAGAGCGCAATGAAGTGAGACTAGATCACTAGCAGCAAGTAGATCATTCAGTGTGTCCATTCTTCTTGCAGCACGAGGGAATACAATTGCAGCTCTGCCTGTTTTATCGCCTCCCTAAAAAAGACAGGCTGATTCGATGAAAAAAAAACTTGGTTTTCATCTTTATGTGGCTGATGAATGATACCTTTAATATTCCAATTTCAATGAAAGAAGCAAAAAGCAAAGAATGGTAAATTTTCAATGATGAACTCAAAGTTAAATATCACATTAGAATAAAATTTCTCAGAGAACATCTTCTTAGAGTAAAAACTGCAAAACTGAAAGTGAATCTCAAAAAAAAATTCTTCAATATCTCACCTCAATGACGCAGTTGAATTCAGTAAACGCTAAAAACTCTGAACTCGGGACATAATTAAATTTTTCACTGAAAATAATTGCAGCGAACAATTCAGTAACACCAGGACATCAAAATTTTACCGAAGAACTAACCATGAAATATATAACTAAAATAAAATATCCCAGGAAGAATGTTCTTAAAGAGTAAAAACCGCAAAATTGAAACTGAATGTCAATAAAAGTCTTTCAAAATCTCACCGCATTGATTGAAAATTAGTCAGAAATAACTTTTTCAGCAAAAACGGTTGAAGGAAAACAATTCTATACCTCCTGGACATCAAAATAGAGCACACTCATTTTGAAAGCCAAACTCCTCGTCGCCAAACATTTGGCCGAAGCAGATCTCCCAATAATTCCCAGCACAAGCCCCCTACACCGTCTCATGCCGCGACAAAGAGGCTGAATGGATCCCAACCAACCGGACGCCGCGGCAGATGACGACACGTGTCGAGATAGCAAGTGAGTCCTCCTAACCAACCCTAGAAACAGCGCCATAACCGTATCCGCCACCTCCTCCGCCCTGTTCACATCCACGTGGACGATCCTCAGTCCTAGATCCGCCGCCAAGGCGGAATCGACGGACCGATCACTGGATCCGAGGCAGACAATGAGCTGCCATGGCCGGAGGCGGCGCTGCGCGGCGCGCGGGAGGAATGCTAATGATTGGACGATGACTGCGGCGGCGATCTCGATTTTTCCCTCGGCGATCCGACCTAAACCGACGTGTTCGATTTCAGCGATTCCGCTAAGGGCTTCGGATTCCAACGAGGTGTCTTCCAGGCAGTTGAGCGACACCACGAGCGGCAGATCTGGCGCCTCCGCCGTCTCGCCTCCACGCCGGAGCTGGAACATGGCTGCTCAGTGGAGGGCGCAACAGGTATCCGTTACAGAGAGGGAGAGAGGATAAAGATCTTTTATTTCCTGAAAGAGTGAGAGAGAGAGAGAGAGAGAGAGACAGAAAGAGAATTATTCGGGGAGATCTTCATTGAGATATGCCAAAAGAATTTAATGTGAAAGGAAATAATGGGGCACTTCAGATAGTGAGGGTCCACGGCTCTCTCTCTCTCTCTCTCTTTCTCTCATTACCACTCTACTTCTCTCTTCATCTCCTTTGTATCTCTCTCTCTACACATACACAAGAGAGAGTGAAATATACAAGAATTTATACACAGATTTGCATAAATCTTCCAACTCCTCTCTTTTCTCCTCTCCATGCATATACACCTCTCTCTCCCTCTCTACCATCTAAATACATAAGAGAAAACTTCACACCTCTCTAAATATACAACACACACACAGTCATATGTTTATGTAAAAATACATTCACCTCTCTCTCTACCCCCCATATGTTTTATGTTATATCTCTTTCTTAGAATTAAGATATGAACGACATCATTGTCATAACCCTGAGAGGAAGATGGTTTATTTTGGGTATCATTCATGGGATGGCATGATCATGACTCTTATTTTTCATGTGGTATGCATCACAATCAAGATTATTAGGGTTTTCAATCATGTGTTTAGATTGCATTAATAAGAGTTGTTACAAATGTTCAAAGATTTTTCTAATGTCCCACTTTGCATCTTGTTAGGATGACCCAATTGGCCCTGACTATTTCTCGTCTGTCTCTCCTCCTCGCCTTCCCGCCTCCTCGTCTCCCTTCTCTTGTATCTACACTTTCTGGCATCTCTTCATCTACTATTCTTCGCCGTGTTATCCTCCATTACAAAAAAGGATTAAAGAGCCTCATGTTTGTTTTTTCTTCTTTTTTGGTCTTTTATTTATTTATTTATCTATCATTCCTCCCCTTTCATCCCTTTTTCTCTTCTTTCTTTTCTCTTATTTTTTATTCCTTCCCCCCTTTTCTTTTTGTCCCAGTTTTCATTATTGAAAAATTGGGGAACCCAATTGGGCTGGTAGCTCAACTACCAGAGCAAACCATTCGCTAGGATTTCATGCCCTAGCACATCTAGGTTTTTGAAAGCCCAACATAACTACACATTCCGAGATCAAGAAATCCTAGGTAATGGTTGCTCCTCTGTGGTTTCTAGATGTGACAAGTAGGATGGCAATCACCATGGCCAGAAGCAAACATTGAAACTAACGTAAAGAATAAGAAGATGAAGAATAAAACATGTGATTGTTGGTCAATTCAAGCAAAGGAGAGTGCAATCTTGATAAATTGATTGACAAATTATTAATAAATTTGATTGGTGTGGAAGTGTGACACTTCAGTGAGGAAGAAGAAGAGAAGAAGAATCTGGAAGGAGAAGAGCAGGGCAACCTCTAATTGTGAGCAAACCCTACATTGATGAGAGAGAGACAAAGCGAGTAAGTGAGAAAGCGAGGGAGAATTACAAATACCATTAAAAAGTAACATAATAAGCCTACTTCTGACATTTTCAATGATTTTATCATGTTCCCAAATTAAATTGAACAAGTTTGCCTTCTTTTCATCCTTGAACTCTTTTCATCTAGTTGAATTTTCATGCTCTCAACAAAAATATAATGTTTAAATAAAATTTTATCTCATACATAAAAATATTATTCAATGATTCAAAATGACACTTTGATTTTTCAGCATCACGAGATTTAGTTTGGTGATTTGAATTTCAATGTTGGATTATTTTCACAATAGAATAATTTGCTTTGAGTTTAAGTTTTATGAATGTGTTTAGAAGTTAGATTTGAATTTGCTATTTTTTATTCAAAATTACATATTCATGAATTAATATAAGTCTTCAAACTTATATATATGATAGGCTAGGTACATATTTTATTGCATGCACTTATGAATTCATCGACATGTTCAAATTTAATTAAGCATACTTAGGGCTTTTCCTTTAGAAGCTTCTTGTTTGTCAATAGTCAACATGTTTCATAGCTCTATGAGTGAGGTATCAATCTTGTTCATGTTAAAATTAATAGTAAGTTGAGAGGAGTAACAGAAGAGACTTAAGGATAAGGTTTGTTCTCATCTTAATGAGGATTTCAACTGCGAACATTGCCAACCTCTTGCTCCGTTCTATCATTTTTAGTGCATGAGCTTGTATTGAAAATGACTCAGCCATATGAACCTTGAGTTGGCTCTTTGATATCTCATATCTCTAAGTCCTACTCTAGATAGAAAAAACTCCATCAAACAAAACAATATGGTTCTCGATTCTATGTCCTTGTGCTGTCTTGCAACTCATTGCAAAGGGAGGCTAGCACATAATATTGGATCGAACTGGAATCATCCTTCCATTTCTAGGACTCACATATCTCATCTTTAGACACATTTGATACATGCTCATCAGGGCCATCTCCCTCTAGCACATATGCAATGTGCTCAAACTTAAGCATAATCTTTAAGTTTTTGAGCTATTCAATGAACTTTAGGTCGGTCAAAAGTTAGCATCTATAATGTCACAAACAAGGTTACTCAACAACATCTTTGCCAATAGGAAATGAATGTGAATTAATTACTAATTATTGCAGCTACTTTATCAATTAAAAATAAATTTCCCAAAAAAATTAAGCAATTTTCTTACATTCCTCACATATACAAAATGGGAGAACTGACACTCTCCTAGTGGCAATCAAAATCTCAACAATTATATTATAACCTAGAGCAACTCCACCAATCATTATAAAGATTTGTAATATTAAACAACCATGTCATGAGACTTGCAACATTTTTTTAATATTGATCAAACTTCGATACTCGATGTTTATGTATCTGTGAGTGGCTCCACCAATCACTAAGTTTAGTTTGGGCCATACCCTTATTACTAACAAGAATAAGCTCGTGAGTAGTCTTGGAGAAACTCCACTAAATTGAATGGTTCCTCTACCCAAGTCTTGTGTCATACTTTAGCTCTTAGCTTGTCTTTGATAAGCAGGCTTGAAGTGACTCCATCGACCCACCTTAAGGTGATTTAGATACTAAGGCTATTATAATGGAAGAGTACACGTAAGTTAGTAACTCTTGTGTTTTAGCTCAGAGCTTAACCTGTGAGGGGTTTTTATGTATAATACATTCAATAATTTAGGGTATGTCATGCTTATCTATACCCTACTAAATGATTATCTCAATAATCATATACATGTATCACATATATGCCATATTTGGCAAGTGAACATGGACATAGTTTAAAATCAAACCAACCATAAACTAGAGGATCCTATATTAGGTTGATGTATGGTCTTAATTTTTATATCAAACAATTACGTAACACCATATTCAAATAAATAAGTATAATTCGTTGGAAAAAAATTATCCACATTAGTGTTTTTGCAAAAATAAAGATCCAATCATGCTTATCACGAATTTATAATTTTTAACATTTAAAAAAATGAAGAAATTTTTCAATTAAAAATAATGTAACTCTTAAATTATTATATCCAATAAATTCCAAAAATATAACATTTTATGATTTAGTTGATATGAAGAAATAAAAAATTTATTTATTTTAGTAGATAAATATATTTAATATTTTGACTAATTTTGGTCTTATTTTTTGTTAATTTTGAAATATGAAAAATTCCAAAAATTAATCATTGAGTATCATTAAAAGAATAATATTATAGGAAAAAGACAACTACCTAGGTGGCAATGAGCGCTAGTTGCCATGGAAAAGACCTTGGTTCGAAACCAAGGTCCATTGAAGTCTTATGATAATCTTTGAATCAGATCTAGGGCAGGTTTGACAGACCTTGTAATTGGACCCGTGGACCCAACTTGATATGTCTCGCTCAATCAAGTCTGGGTTGACCTAGCTTGACTCTATCAACCAAGTTCAATTTGACCAGGCCTCGCTCGATCCTACATTTCCATGTGCTTCCAAGGTTGACCAAGCCCACTTGTTTGACAAGCTCCCCCATGTCCCACATAGGGCATCCAATTGTCTATTGTGGCCCACCTCACCGGCATGGTCGAGGCTAATAATTCAATGGTTTATAGAGGTGACAGAGGCGACAACAATTGCTGCAGTCCACTAGCAACTGTTGGGATGAGAGCAACAACAATTTGGTGGCAACTCCTAGAAAAAACAAACACTAGTTATCACATGTTTTGTGATCAAGATGGGATCGTCGCAATGCTTGATGAGGGTCTTATCATGGAAATGCTCATAAATTTTGTATTTCTTATCCATTTTGGATGTTCCAAGGTTCATATCATTAATAGGATATGCTTTTTGATAGGGTCTCAAAATTTTGATCAAAATATTTAATCAAACATTCAAAATGTTGAGGCACCGAGAACCGATCATCCTGTCATCTAGTATAAGTTAAAATACACACTAAAAAGGTTTATTGAAAGAGTTTTTAAAGTTATTCAAGTGTCCATCTTGTGCTAGTACATGATTATTGGATAATTGGATTACCTCTTTAATGCTCTTTAACAAGAGAGAAATAAAAGAAAGGATAGAGTTTCTCACAAAGTTTATATACACACCTGTAGTTGTGGTCATTCTCCACTTATTTATAACTATTAGGTATGTGAACTTTTCACAAAAATTACTCATACAATTATGAATATAGATATATATCAACATCTATAGACTTTATATATGTAACTATTTAGGTCCATATATCTTGTTAGTTAATAACTCCACAGACCCAATAAGGCTTATAAATTAACCTTGTTAATTATCTATATCAAAATATAGATTAACTAATCTATGACCTATTTGACCTAATTGATAGATCAAGTTGCTAGCTTATAGGCCACAGTGGATGATCTCATCTTAATCACAAAATCATTTTCAAGGACTTCATATTGTATCCAATTTATAACCTTTAGGAGATTCTGTGGCTAAAGATTCATATGTCATATTCAAAACACGATCATCCATTCATAATATATCTATTATGTCTTATGTCAAAGAACCACAAATACAATCGTGGTATGAAATAACCTAATTAACCTTTAAGTATAAAATTGTTCATGGATTTATACATATCAATTTACTATCTAAATAATATTCAATATCTACTTTTCATATCTCCACCAAAATGGCCACACGATTAGTCATAATCATCGTATGAGTCAAATCAAATACTGTTATTCTTTTCGGATATTTGATGTCATTATCAAATATCTCTTAAATAGGAATGTCTAAAACAGATGTCTAATGACTAATGATAATTATATTATGATCTCATCATAATTCACCTAGTCATTGCATATATTCATGGATTTCATTATAAACATCACAAAAGAATGACAATTAATAAGTTTCATTTCAATAGATATAAATGAGGAACGTAGAAGTGTGATTTCGCTTATAAACTATATAATATCTATCATCACTCTATTTCAGTGTTGGAACAAGAAACAAGTTTGTGCTTATTGCTACGTCTACTCACTAAGCTGCGTCCAAAATATGTACAATATCTAGAAGTAAACTTCTTGAGTGTGAATAGGCTTGGACTTGAAGATTTCCACGACATTGGTATGAAATCTTCATTCTGATGCATGTTTATGATATGGTAACAAAATTAAGGCTCCAAGAAGATGTACTCTGGCAGTTCATGAGAGGATGAAGCAAGAAGAGATGATGAAAGAGAGGAGAGGGAAGAGAGTGAGCATGAAAGAGATATAAGAGAGGGACACGAAGCAAAAAAATAATTTACTTGTTTTTTTTTATGATTGTATGCATCCTCAATCCAGTCTCACACATGGGACAAGTGCAATACAAAAGGGGATTGGAAGTTGATTAGTCCCATCTTATTCATGTCCTACAATGTCTAGACACCCATGTCCTTGATGCATTAAACCCTACTCTCATCTCTTGCAACTCTCTCTCTCTCTCTCTCTCTCCTCCTTAGCTTCCTTTTCCTCTCCTTCTATTCTCATCATCTTTCTCACTCCTAGATTAGTTTCACTTTTCCTTTCCATCCCTTCAATTTTCTCTACTCTCTCAGAAGAAGGGTTGTAAATGAGCAGACACTCTATCTACGTTGGATTATAAAACCCAAAAGAAGTGCACCAAGAGTGACATCTTGGCTAGATAAGAATGTTGAGCTATGTGAATCAGATCATAGATAACTAGAAAGATGATTGGACCCAAATTCTCATGTTGTGTTAATTACCTCAGATTAGATAAGACAAACAAAGATGGATGGAACTCCATCAACCATCTTTGAACTACACTTCTCAGGAGCCTGCAGTACAAGATGTGGCTGTGCATAACACTGCCAGAGGTGGTGGTGGGAGAGGGGGGGGAAAGAGAGAGAGAGAGAGAGAGAGAGAGAGAGAGAGCAGATAAGATTACAGATTTTGAATACAACATCAGCAGCATAAAAGATAGAGCAAGAGAGAGAAGGATCAGGGGGTAGGTGAGCATGAAAGCTATACATTAGCACAATCCTCAACATCATTTGCCAAAACTGCCTCTTAAGGAGCTCACTTAGAAGAACCGCCGCCTAAAGTTCCTTGTCGTGGCCTGGTAGGAATGCATGAGCAGGCCCACGCCGAGGCCTAGGCCCAAACACATTCCCAGCCCAATTCCTACACCCACTCGCACTCCCGCGTTGAACCATGTCAGCTGCCCATCTTCATCCTCGTAGTAGAAACCCCTCTCTGCCTTTGCCTCCATCTCCATCTCCACTTCCTCATTTTCCCTTTCCCCTACCTGCCCAAGGTTTGCAAAGATGAGACGCTGGGTCTAGAGAGAGAAACTGGTTTGGTACCAATGCAGCTTATTCAAGGAGGCAGGGAACGAAACGGAAGTTGTAAATAAATGAAAGCATTTCCCTACACTACATCTAGTCAGAGAAACCGATATGAGATCAATTCAGTCATATTCAAGACAGCAGGAACCTTCTTGAAGTTGTTCATACTGACTTAGAGCTATGAAGAAAGGAATACAATGAAAGCAATGATTTGGACTATTTCCCTATCCAGATTTACAACGAGAAACAGGTAAGGTACAGATGTAGACTTATTCAAGAAGGTCGGGATCTTTTGACCATTGTTCCCGATGACCAGGAAATTTTTTAAAAAAGGGAACTGTAAAGAGCAAGAAACCTTAAGAATCATCTCCCCATTTGAGGTCTAGAGAGAGAAACTGCATTGGTTCGAATTTAAGGAGGCCAGGACTTTGTCTCAATAGTCCATGAAGACATGATGATGCGCGTACAAAGAAAGGTATAAATAATGGAATGAAGAGGGAAAGAAACCTCTTGAAGTACTTCATTACTTTTTTTCACAAATTACAAAACAACATGCAAAAACAAGTTCGAATGTTCTGTTCTTCTATCTTTTATTAACTATGTTCAATCTTTTCCTGCGATCAGCCACTATTATAGTCAGATCTACCGTAAGAACAAGGTTCTTAGCAATATGTAACAAGAACTCTAACGTTTCAGAATCCCTATTCCAGACCAAGGAAGAGAAACTTGTACGGGAACTGACTCAAGGCTGAGGCATTTTCACAAATTTTTCTAAAGATCATTCCAGGCTGGACAACTCATGAAGTCCAAACACAACATATAGTTTGAGATGAAAATGCAATATATTTGTCAATTAAGAAACAACACGCAAAACAAGAAACGAGTACCCAAATATTAATCAAATTTGGTATCTCATATTCTTGTAGTGATAGCATGTAAATTTTTTTTTTTTTTGAATAGTGATAGCATGTAAATGATTTGATCCTAATCAACAACATGGACTGTATTAAGTGTGAAACGTTGTATTCCAAGAGGACTGATAGTCTGAGAGATGAAAAAATTAAGAGATTTCAACTGAATAAAATTTACAAAGATCGCATTCAAGGGAATCCAACTGGAATAAGAGTTACTGAGATGAAATTTTTTCAAGAATCCAACTGGAGTGAAAACTGCTGAGTTAAAATTTTTAAGAAAATGCAAGTGGAATGAAAGTAACTGAGATTAAAATTTAAGAGAAACCAAGAGGAATGAAAGTCATGAAGTAAAATTAAAGAGAACCCAAGTGGAATGAAAGTTTCTAAATGAGATTTAAGGGAATCTAAATGAAAGTTGTTGAGATAAAAATTATAATAAAATGAACGTTACTGAGATAAAATTAAAGAGAATCCAAGTAAATCAAAAGTCACCGAGATAAAATTCAAGAGTTTCAAATTGTCAAATCAAGAAAAACGTTCAAGCCACTAACCGTCGACAAAAATCTTCGGCGAATCTCCTGCTCGCAACAACTCCTCTGATCCTTCCCATTAGTCTCATCATCTTCTGGAATCACATCCAAAGTCCCCGGCCTTAAAACCTTCTGTCTAGGGCTATTTTGAACTGTTTGGGTCAGCATTAAAGGAAGCCCGGAGCAACAACCAGCCACATAAACCTCAATTGATGATGCGAAAGATGCAGCGGAGTAGCAATCCATACTCCACCCAGTTTTGGGATCCTTATCAGTGGCAACAGGATAGGGATTATTCTGCAAAATTGAATTTCCCCAAGGCATATCCATTCTCTCAAGGGACCCACAAAGCAAAAGCTCCTCCCCATCTCTAACTTCAAAATCCAACGATCCAGATAACTTAATTCTATCTGTACTCACATAAGTAACCTCAGAAATCCCTCCATCAACGCGATCTCTACGGAGAGAAATAAAAGTTTTTTCACCGTGAGAAATTCTCTTTCCGTTAATTTCCATCGCAACACCGATCTCGCGACGGAGATGGATCAGATTGAGATTTAAAGGAGTGGAATTTGCAGCGCAACCAATTATCCTTACACAGAATAATCGGATCTCGAAGAAGGACGAGGGCGATAAACGAGAAATCGAGCGAGAATCCATGGGCTTCTCCACTTCGTCGGCAACAAGATCCATCTGGACTGAGAATCTGTGATCGCTGATTTGGGAATTTTGTTTCCGCTAGGGTTTGATGGAATTGAAGACAAATTTAGCAGCGTAGGATGCGGACAGAAGCGGTTGTCCTGGCGTAGCGGGGGAGAGAGAGAGGTGGAGGGATGATACGTGTCACCCCGTCGAGGTCTCGAGCAAGAACAAGAATCCAGACCTCGAGGTAGAGATAGAGATTTTTTTGTCGTGCGTGGCACGTGCGAGATTTCAATGCCGTTCAGAGAACCTACCCAGAAAATAATTTATTTGTATATTTGCCCTCTCCTTTTGGAGAAATAGATGAGAGAATGAGCGGAGAGAGGGTATATATGTATTATTGCTCCAAAAATGACACGTGCCGTCTCGTCTGCCTTCTAGAAAACGCGCGCACGTGCCACCGACGACTGTTTCTCCCCTCTGACACGAGTGTATAAACTCTTTCTCCCCTCTACCCCTCTCTCATGGCCCGCGGGCCGCGGGCCGCGGGCCGCGGGCCATGGAATGAAAGTTAGAGAGAGAACGAGGGTGAGAGAGAGAAAAAGACAATCGCTCAAATCTCATCGAGGAGAGAGAAAGAAGAGACGAACGTATAAAAGTGGACATAGACCAAATTTTTACAAATACAGGGTGTTTTTGGAAAATAAAGTGTCACCACGCCTGTTGCTGTACAAGCCGCACCGCTTTATTTCTAGGCACGAGCCTGCGTCTGTTTCTCTTGCGCCGTGTTGTGGGGGTGAGAGCCTCTGTCTCTTTCCATCTCTCTCTATCTCTTTCCCTTCATCTCTCTCTCTATCCCTCTCTCTCCTCATCTCTCTCTCTCTCTCAGTCTCTCTCTCTCTGATCTAATAATAGGTTATTTATATTATTTCTTTTCAGGAATAATTCTTGCCTTTAAGAATTTGGTTTCCCTCTCCATCAATTGAAAATATTTGCTGAAAAACTAATCTATTTGCTTGAATTTAAATATCAATAACTTATATTTGAAGTGAACTGATCCTTGCTTTATTTCTTTCTAGTGGGTCCATTTGCAATTTCATATATTGAAATTTTTGAGGGGAAAAGGCTACTAAGGAAGAAATTTTTTCGAAGAATTCTCTGCCATTTAACTCCCAAATGATGCGAGGACGAAAGGTTGACAAATGGGGAAGGTCTACACAACCAAGCTTCCAATGACAAAGGCCATTTTTTTTCTTCCAATCCCTAAAAGAAAGCCTCCTAGTCTTGTTTTAATGGATTATGATTGTCAACCCTTATCCAAACCCTCCTAGTCTTACTCATATTAATGTGAAATTACTCAATCTAAATGAAAAAAATTTGATATATAAAGAAATTAGGCATATAGCTTTTACTTCCAAGATTATTCATTTCAATCAGATTTCCTATCACATTGTCACCTTGGCCAAACCCATCGAGAGTGATAAAAAAAAGGAGACAAGGAGGGGAAATTTCTTAGGCATATCAAAAATCTTATAAAAGTCTAAGAATTGAACAATAGCTTTGATGACCGTAAAATTAAATGTTTCAATGAAATTTTTTCTCAAAAAATCCTTGACTATAGAAGTAACACACTATAGTTCATCCTTTTCACTATAAATTACATTTCTTTCTAATGAATTGTGTGAAATGTGCAAAAAGGTCCAATAAGGCCTTTGTCCACTCAGCACAAATTTCCCCTCTTAACCCTACGTTCATGTACCAACCTCTTCCTCTCCTCTCCCTCTCTTCATCTTCTCGCATCTCTTCAACTTCCACTCTCTCCCCTATGTTAAAAGGTCTCTCAGTGTCATCTACATATCTCCTCTCCCTCTCTTCATCTTCTCACCTCTTCACCTTCTTGTATCTCTTCAACTTCCACTCTCTCCCCTATGTTAAGAGGTCTCTCAGTGTCATCTACATATCTCCTCTCCCCACCTCTTACACGGTAATAGATTCCTAGGATTTTGGGGTCTCCCTTAGCACTGCCATTTCCTTAGCTTTTCCTCTTTCATTGTCTCGTTGGTGTCAACCCCATAGTTAAATCTCCTCAAGCATCATATCGTCATCTTGGTCTCCTTAGCATATCTCCTACATAGCTATCAATATCGAACATGCCTCTAAGCACACTATTGGTGTTTTTGTCAGCATCACCTCGAGCACAATATGCACACATTTCAGACGCCTTTGTTGCAGTTGATGCACGGATATATAGCTAATATCTCAATGTATTCCTTGCTTACCTTCTACTCTTCATCTCTAGCACATCCCCATATGCTCCATGAGTTGACTTTATTGCTCAAGTCTCTACTCTATATGCCAATATTCTCTTTTAGGTATCCTTGATGGTGACAACATAAAATTTCATAGAAAAATTTAAGAGTCCCTAAGATAAATTCTATGGGACAATCTACCTCTCATTAGCCACTAGCTTCATAACATTTTTCAATTGCATGACAAGCCCTCATACATAGCACCATTGACGAAGCGAGACCGCAAGGTTGTTGAATACACGTGGACTTGCTTCAAAAAAAGTTCTGAACTCACCAATTTAGAGAAATAATCACAAATTAAATATCTTAGTGGTGAATAAGGGTCAAACTCACGGAGAATTAAGATATTTTTGAGAAATTATTTGAAATTCGATCAAATTGGACAATGAATTGATGTGAGAAATTAGAGATTTCAATGGTTTTAGAAAGATAACTTGAAGACGAATCCACGGAATCAAAAACCAAAGAATTTAGATCAAGATTCGTGGAGAAATCAACGAGTGAATTAGGTAGAAATTTCCAAACACGAAGAGAGCAAAAAACCGAAATTAAAATCAAAATTAACTTAATCTATTATTCGAAATTAAAATCTAATGTTATAGGAAGAGAGATTAGGATGAAAACATGAATTCTAACCCAAGATTACGCTCGAATTAATCCAATTGCTCTCCTGATCAAAGACTTTTCATTCCGTGAATTCGAAGACGATTGTTGGCATTTAAGAAGCGATTTCTCTCTATTCTCTCAACAAAATCTCACTTTCAAACAATCCTTGGATGCGAAAATTGATTTAGAAGATGAAGAAAGCAAGAGATTCAAGAATTGAGATGTCTAAACAGTTCGATTACTCGAAACACCCAAGAATTCTTTACATTGTCAAATAACATGTTAATTTATATGGAGATTTGGGCGTAACCGTCGGATCGGCACTTAATCTTCGATCAACGGCTCTGATGAAACACATTTGATGCAAATTGTTGCATTTAAATCACGTCTGTTTGATCGAAGATGAACAACTGTGATTTCGGCATGTCGCGGGTGAAGAAGAAACGCGTGAAACGCATGCCGTTTGATCTTTATTTGACACTCTCGATGCATCCACGTGTCCATAGGGTCCACCAAACGATTTTAATCTCAGCCGTTATAACTCCTTTGATGAATGACTGAGATTAAACTATTTTAAAATGATTCGTCAACAAATTAGAGTGCGCCACATACCCCCTCACTTAAGTGACGATTGACGATCCCGATTAAATTGCACGATCGGACGCTCCAGATGTTGTCGCGTCACCTGCGACTAAAAACATAAAGAGATAGTCCCATATGACGAAAATCAAAGCGATTTGACATGTATATAATGTATGCGTGATTAGTGAGTTAGATTATATCTTGAATAAGGATGCTTAATCTCACTAATCAAGCGTGCACGCATATGCATGCGCCACATGGCATGTATATACACTGTCATGTGGCGACGTGTTTTCGCACTTGCCACGTTAGCTGCCACGTCAGCAAGCAATAAAAATAACATTTTTTATTCATTTTAATTCAAAATAAACCAAATTAAATTCATAAAAAATTCATAAAAATTATAGAAAAATCTCTAAAAATTAAAAAATTCATAACTTTTAAAATACAACTCCAAATTAATCCCAATTTATTTTTTTGGATCAGAAATTAAATTATCTATCATTCTAAAAAATTAAATTTAATAAATAACAAGAGAATAAATTTTTCTTTAAAAAATATACTCAGTTAGTTTAGAAAATAAAACTTACAAAAAAAAAGTGTATAAAAAGTATTTTCTCTTATTATTTAACATTAAAACCTAATTATAATCTCAAATAAAAAATGGGGATAATCTAATATTAAAATATTTGTCTTAATATTTATCCCTAAATTAGTGCATTTTGAGATTACAACTTAAAAATGTATGAAACGATAGATTAAACACTCAAAAATAATAACATGCATTAGAAGGGAATGTTTTATACCTTAATTTGCATTGATAATCATATATTTTCATGTATAATTTGTATGTTATCAACCATCCAAACATGATGATGGAAAACATGACAAATCAATCAATCATAAATTCGTCCTCATGTTTTGGTCACTCAAATACCACACCTCATCATTAGCCTCCCCTTTACTTCCCTTAGCATGACCAAGAAGATTTGGGAAACACTCGAGTACACGGAAATGAAAAGAAGATCTCTCACATTGTCAGGTTCTATGAGCAATTATTCTAACTCAACCAATGCAACATGATTTTACTAAAACACTATGTAAAATTTTTCCTCCTTGTGGATGTACTCAAAGTTTATCAGCTACCAACTATCAATCTGCCTTCACAAATTTATATTGAAACAAGCCAATCATAGCAATATACCTCTCCAACATCAACCTGCACATCGCACCTAAAATCAAGGGGGGAAGCATCCTACTTAGGAACAGCCTCGTGTCATTTATAAGAAATTCACAAAGGCAATCTTGGTCATAATAGCGACCAACCCTATTAGTAATAAGTGGCATACAACCCTATGAGACTACATGCATCTCATTCATTTTAGTATAAACCTTAGAGATTCATTATTATGTCATGTGATATTTATACTAACTCTAAAGGCATGTGCCATGGTAAGTAAACTATAATGAGATCATACTACAAAAATTACTTATAAATACACATTTTGAATATTCCTATTCATAAGATATTTGAGAAGGATAGAGTGTATCTTGATATAATAATAATGCCTGCTCTTGCTCATTACACGCATATGAAGATACTGAGGCAAGACACTAGGTGCTCTTTAGATAATTTTTTCCCCAAGTTAATATATATGAATCTTTAGATGATATCATACTTAAATGTCAACAAAATTGATTTATGTCATAGTTTTGCTAATGATCCTTATACTAGATACACCTAAGACATCTTGTGGATGGATGCTTGTGTCTTTACTTTGACCAACAAGTCTCTAACTAGGAGACCTTAAATCGTTAAAGCTTAGACACAATAACATATTCATGAAGGTAATTAAATGTTAAAGATGAGATTGTCCATCCTTAGTATTAAGAGGAGACAAACTTTGATAAACAATTGAACTCGAGTCCCTAACCAAGAAGAAAATCGAAGGTGCATAAAAGAAAAGTTTTGATATCCTACAAGAATGATAGTTGACTATGTCCTAAGTTATTCGAGCAGTGTTACATAAATAATAGATTATAAGTCAATAGTAACTAGTGATAGATGGGATCTATGTGTGGGTAGTATAACCCTATTACCTTCCATCACATGTGGTATAGCTTCACATCTCATCTATTAACAAATCGACCCATTGTTTGAGTTAAATTAATCCATGATTTATTTATCTCATTGATTAATTTGACATGCCAATATTGAGTTATTTTGAAAATATAAGAATATTTTTTCTTAGGGTTTCACTTGATGGGATTTAATGCTTGATAAGCTCTTAAATTTTTTATTTATCAAAACATCAAAAGCAATGGAAAACCTTAAATAGAAAATGAAAAATGAAGAATCATAAGGACTAATGATCTTATTATGAAGTATATATTAAAATCCACACTTACAGGGTTCATTGAGGAGTTCTCAAAGATTTTCAAGTATCCAACTTCTAGTAGTATTCATAATATTATTGGAGGGTTAGCTCTTATCTTCAATACTCTTCATCAAAAGAGAATAGAAAATAAGAGAGTTTTGACAAAGTTTGCATGGGCATATTGAGTTATCATTGCTCTTCCCTGATTTATAGATATTGAGGATCTAAAATTTTCATAAAGATCATCCAAATTATATATATTATGTCTATAAATCATATGTGTGAGACCCTCTAAGTTCTTATATCTTTATAGCTAATAACTCTAAAGACCCAATAATATTTATTAGTCATCCTTATCAATAAATATATAAATATATAGATTAATTAATCAAGGATCAATTTAACCCAATCGACATGTCACGTTGCAAGGTCGATAGGTGCCAAGCGACACAACATACTCTAAGAGATATATAGAGTGTGTAAAAACTCTAGTATAGAAACTTAATATTATTGAGATATAGAGTACACATATAATCCTTTGTGTATGTAAGACTCGTGAATAATTTAGGGTCTAATAAAATGTCAAGCCCTAATTAATAACTCAATTTAGTACTAATGCATGAGAAAAATCCTCAAAAACATGTTCTATAGTATTTCTACTACCTAAGCGAGGGAATTCATCACATCTCATTCCTTCAATAAATCTCTTCAAATATTATGACAAAAAAATCATCTTGACCATATAATCATCTTCACAAATTTTATGACATATCCCATCTATGAAATTTTAGCGATACCATGACTAGGGATTAATAAGTCATAATCAAAGCACAATCATCCTTTCAGAAGATGTCTGTAGTGTCTTGAGTCTAAGAACTATATACACGACCATGAAATGAATCAACATGATTGACATTTAGGTATAATACCATTCATGAATTCATACATATCAATTGAGTGAAATATTTTTCCAAAGAGCACCTATTATTTATTCGCGGTGTCTTCATACTAATGACCACAAGATCAACCATACTTGTCATGTGAGTTAGACCCAACAATGTTATTCTGTCCAAATAATTTGATGTCATTCTCGAATATCACTTGAATATAAATTTATAAACATATCTTTAAAGACCAATGATTGATGTCTTATGATCTTGTCATGATTCACTTAGAAATTTTGTATGCTCACGGAATTCATTGCAAACACACACAAAAATAATAATAAAGAAATTTCATTCAATGAAGATAAACAAGAGATAGAAGTGTGATTTAACTTATAGGCTACATAATATCCATCATCACTAAGAGAGAATGAGAAGAAAGGGGAGAGTTTCTAACAATACTCATATGGGTATCCTTTAGGGGTAGGAGTCCACCCCAATTTATAGACTTTGGGTTTTTGAAACTTTTCATAAACTCTTCAAAATTATGTTTAATTCACCCACATTCATTGATATTATATGTGTGACCCACTATCATATCTTTCTAGTTAATAATTTTATAGACTCAATAATACTTAGTAGTCAACTATATTAATTATCTATATCAACATACATATTAATTAGTCAAATAATAATTTAACCCAATTTATATATTGGTTTGTTAGCCCATTAGGTGCTGAGTATATAAGATGTCAAGTTACATCACGTGCTCTGAAAGATAGTGAGTATATAAGAACTCTTTTATGGAACCTCTCAATCATCATATATAGTTATGTAGAATCCTTCATCTGATTGAGATTTCCAAATGATTTAGGGTATGGTCAATTGGTAAATCCTAATTGATCATTCTGATTCGTATTAATGCATGAACGAAATCACTATAAAACTCCTAGATATTTCCATTACCTTGGCCAAGAATTTAACCGCATTATATTCCTTGAATTAATCTCCTATTATAACGAGGGTAGATGATCTTATCTTAACCACTTAATCACCTTCAAGGAATTTATATTGCATCAAATTTATGACATTTTTGATATCTCATTGGTATTAGTTCGTTCGCTATAGTTAAACCACAGTCATCTATTTAGAATATATCTTTGATATCTTATGTGCAAGGATCACCTTGTAATTGTGGCATGTATCAATTTGATTGATAGTTTGGTATACTACTATTTAGAGAGTCATACAAATCAATTTAATAAACTCTTTCTCCAAAAAAAATACTGACTATCTATCCTTAATGTCTTCGTACATATGGCTGATGGATATTATGTGGCCTATGAGCCAATCACACTTCCATGTATCTTCTTTATGTTAATAGAAATTTATTTATTTATTGTCATTCATGTGTGATGTTTGCAATGAAGTCCATGAGCATATGCAATGACTAAGTGCATTATGATGAGATCATAATATAGTGATCACTAGTCTTTAAACATATGTTATAAACATTCCTATTCATGATATATTCTAGAGGGACATCGAATTATCCGGAAAGAATAGTACTATTTGATCCGACTCATATGATGAGTATGGCTGATCCAGTAGCCATCGATGTAGAGACACTAAGAATAGATAGTGGGTGCTCTTTGGAGAAAGAGTTCACTAAATTAATTTGTATGAATCCGTGAATGATATTATACCTAATTGTCAATCAAGTTGATTCATGTCATGGTTGTGCATGTAGTCCTTTGACTTAAGACGACAAAGACATCTTTTGGATTGATGATCGTGTTTTGATTATGACTTATGATAACATACAATTTATACATGTAATTATGTGATAATTAATGTAAATTTAGGCATAAAACATGTCATTCTTATGAATGTTATCATACTTTAAGTGCATATATATCATTTCATACATTTTTAAGTTATTATCTCAAAATGCATTATTTTAAGGATAATTATATATAATTAAAAAATTTAGAGTCGATTATCAATATCAATAGTTGATATTATGATTAGGTTTTAATGTTAAATAATAAGAAAAAAAATACTTTTTATACAGTAATTTACTTTTCTAAATTTTATTTTCTAAGAAAAATGAGTGTATTTTTGAAATACAATTTATTGTCTTGTTATTTATTAAATTCAAATTTTTAGAATGAAAGAAAAATTCGGATTAA
Organism: Lemna minuta; assembly: GCA_024174645.1. NCBI lineage: Eukaryota > Viridiplantae > Streptophyta > Magnoliopsida > Alismatales > Araceae > Lemna > Lemna minuta. Next base: position 19,594,331 of record CM044103.1, read on the forward strand.
TTTGGAGTTATAGTTTTAAAATATATGAATTTTCTAATTTTTGGGATTTTTTGAAATTTTCCTGATTTTTTATGAATTTATTTGGATTTATTTTAAATTAAAAAGAATAAAAAATTAGATTAAAAATCGCGTTGATGTGGCAGCTGATGCCATGTGACGGCCTTTGTGCGCGCCACGTGGTACACGTGAGTGTGTACATATGCACGTCATTAGTGGGTTAAGTATCCATTAATGGATTTTTGCTAACCTATTAATACGTGTGCTTTATATCCACATCATTTCACGTTGATTTGTGTCATGTGAAATTACTTTTGTTTATTTTTATGCACAAGTGATGTGGCAAAATCTAGAGCGTGCGATGGCATGAATCAATCACGATCGTCGGTCTTCACTTAAGTAAGGGGCTACACGGCACACTTTGATTAGGTGACAATTTATTTTCAAACGATTTAATCTTAGCCGTTCATTTGAGGAGTTATAATGGCTGAGATTAAATGTGCCCGATGGACTTAGATGGACTCGTGGCGACATCGCAAGCATTGATTTAGGATCAGACAGACGAGACGTGTAATGCTTCTTCTTCACGCGTGAAATGATGAAATCTGAGCGCTCCATTTTTTATCAAACGAACATGATTTAATGGCATCGATTCGCATCAAGCGTTTCATCTGAGCTATCGATTGAAGATGAAGAGCCGATCCAACGGCCACGCCCAATTTAGCCTATAAATACACGTTCTTTGACAGTGTAAAGTATTCAGGGGTGTCTCGAGTAATCGAACTATTTAGACATCTCACTCCTTGAATCCCTTGCTTCTTTGTCTTCTAGATCAATTTTCGCGTCCAAGGAGTGTTTGAAAGTGAATTTCGTGGAGAGAATATGGAGAAATCGCTTCTGGAATGCCGACGATCGTCTTCGAAATGGCAAAACAAAAAGCCCTTGATCCGAATATCAATTGGATCATTTCGAGCGCTATTTTGGGGTTAGAATTTGTGTTTTCCTCCTAATCTCTCTTCCTATAACATCATATTTCAATTTTGAATCGTGGATTAGTCGAATTTTAGATTTAATTTTGGTTTTCTCTCTCTTCGCATTTGAAAATTCTACCTAATTTTTGCTCTTTGATTTCTTCACGAATCTTGATCTAAATCGAGTAATTTTTACATTAGTGGATTTGTCTTTGAGTTATCTTTCCAAATCTACTAAAATTCTTAATTTTTCACCTCAATTCATTGTCTGATTTTGAACGAATTTGAAGGATACCTAAAAAATACCTTACTTCTCTGTGGATTCAACCCTTATTTAGCACTATACTATAAAATTCCTTATTTTAATCTTAAATTGGTGAGTTTGAAAATGTTTTTACACTTATCTACATGTTTTGAATGACTGCACAAATTTGTCTCATCAACTGCTGAATCCCTAGTCACGGAATTTCTAAAATTTCATATATTGGATACGACATGAATTCCACGAAGATGATTGTGTGATAAAGATGGGATCCTCCGCCCTCGGTATTTGAGGAGATTAATTGAAGGAATAAAATGCGATGAAATCCTTGGCCAAGGTAGTGGAAATATTAGAGGAGTTCCCACTGGTTTCTTACACGCATCAATTTAACTTGAGTGACTGATTAGGGTTTGATAGTTGACGATACCCTAAGTCATTCATGAGTTTCGTGCGAATGAAGGAATATATACACATGTTAATCGATGAAGGAAAGGTTCTATAAGTGAGTTATTTTATACTCCATATCTCCTAGAGTATGTGGTGTAGCTTGGCACCCAACGGGTTGACAACTCAGCCTATCGATTGGGTTAAATTGATCCTTGATTAATTAATCTATATGTTGATGTGAATAATTAATTAATGTTAACTAATAAGATGTTATTTTCTCTATAGAGTTATTAACTATTGAGATATATAGACCTAGAGGGTGACACACATAAAGTCTATGGATATTGGTGGATATAGACATAATTATGTGAGTTTTTATGAAAAATCAACATACTAAATGTCTATAAATAGAGGAAGAATGACCACAACTAAAGGTGCCCATGCAAGACTTGTGAGAATTTTTCCATTTCTTATCTTTCTCTCCTGGTCAAGAGCTTTGAAGAGGAGATCAAACCATCTGGAGACTTTGTGGATACCGATAGAGGCTAGACACTGGAATAGCTTCAAGAACTCCTTCAAAGAAATCTTGTAAGTATGTTTTCTCATACATACTAGATGACAGGATCATTGATGAGATGAATTCATGCGGTTTTTGAATACACGATAACTCGTGTCAAAATAATTACCAAACTCACCAATTTTGAGCAAGAATTACGAATTAGATAGTATAGTGGTGAATAAGGGCCGAATCCACGGAGAAATAAGAGAATTGTTTAGGTGTCTTTGAAATTCGATCAAATTGAACAATGAATTGAGTTGAGAAATTAGAGATTTTAGTATATTAATGAAAAAGACTCCAAGAAGAATCCTCAGAATAAAAAATCACGTGATTTGCATAAGTATTCGCAGAGAAATCAAGGAGTAAAATCATGAAAGAAATTTTTTCGCGAAGAGAGAGAAAATCTAAAAATTATCTATAATTCGATTAATGTACTATTAAAAATTACAATCTAATGCTACAAGAAGAAAGATTAGGAGGAAAAGACCTAATCCAACCCAAAGTAGCACTCGAAATGATGCAATTAATCGCTGGATCAAAGGCTTTTCATTTGGAAATTTTGAAAATGAAGTTCAGTGTTCAAGAGGTGATTTCTTTTGATTCTCCACAAAATCTTGATTTTAAACATTCCCTGGACGCAAAAATGAGTCTAAAACAAGAAGAAAACAAGAAATTCAAGGACTGAGTCGTCCTAACAATTCGATTTTCTTAAAACATCCAAGAATAAAATTTTTCGTCAAAGGGCACGTTAATTTATAGAGAAATTTGGGCACGACCATTGGATGCGCCCCTTCATCTTAGATCAACGGCTCATATTGAACGCATGTTCTCGAATCGTTGCCATTAAGTCGTGTCCATTCAATCGACGATGAAGCGCTTAGATTTTTCCACGTCGCGAATGAAGAAGAAGTGTCGCACGATAGTGTCTATCTGACTGTGAATCGATGCTTGAGATTTTGGCACACGTCCACCGAAGTCCATCGAGCGCATTTAATCTGAGCCATTATAACTCCTCAGATGAAAAACTGAGATTAAATAAATTTTAAAATGAATGGTCGCCCAATCATAGTGCGCCGCAAACCCTCTCACTTAAGTGAAGATTGATGTATTCGATTAAGTGCACGAATCAGACGCTTCTCATTGTGTCATGTCACCTACGAAGATATAAAAAGAAAGATAGTCTCGCATGACATAAATAAAGACAATCTGATGGGTATATATGGCGTGCAAATTAATGGGTTTACCGTATATTGACGAGACGGGACCGCAAGGTTGTCGATTTCACATGGTCTAGTGTCAAAAATAATTTCAAACTTACCAATTTGAAGAAATTAATTCGAATTGAAGGGTATAATGGTAAAGAAGGGTCGAATCCACAAGGAAATAAGGAAATTCTTGATGTTTTCTTTGAATTTGATCAAATTGAACGATAAATCGATGGTAGAAATTGGGGAAAATGATATGTTATGAAAGATAACTTCAAATCGATTCCACGGAATCAAGAATCATCGAAATTGATCTTGATTTCGCGGAGAAATTGAAGATCGAAGTGGGAGGAAATTTTCGGAACTGTAAATCGCGATTTTAACTAAAATTAACCAAAATTAAACTTCAATTCCTAATCTAAATTGAAATCAAACATAAATGGACGAAAGATTAGCAAAAACCGCTTCCACTAACCACAAATAGTGATCGGATTAATTCAATTAACCTGATTAATCGTCGAAAATACCGAAGAACACGATCGTGAGTTCAAGCGTCGATTTCTACTGATCTACGCGGCCAAATCTCGATCTCAAATGCTCTGGAGGTGCAGAAATGAGTGTAGAACACAATGGGATCGAGAGATTCAAGAGGGGAGGTGTCTAAACAGATCAATTTTCTTGATTTCCAACTCGAATGCTTAGAACATCGAAGAACACCTCTATTTATACAACTTTTGGGCGTAATCGTCCGATCGAAACGATCGACGGTTACGATGGAACGGTCCGGAACGTTTCGAAAATATCGCAGCCATCGCATCTTCGATGGAGGATCTGGATGATCCCGTTGATAAGCGTTATAAAAATACATGAATTTGCGCCCCTTGGATCGCGATCGGCGGTCGAGATGCGCTCCCCCGCGTTTCATCAGAGCCGTTATAACTCCTTTACTTTAAGCACGTGGGCTGATGTGATCGGGTGGACCTTGAGTCCACGCGATCCACGCGCGGATTTTCAACGGGCCGTCGATCCAACACCTCTCCCTTCGCCACGTGTCCTGCACTTAAAAACCGTGTGGAACTTAGTCCCACACGGAGAAAATTAAAAGAAAGAGATAGGTTTATAATATGTGACGGATTAGTGGGTTTAATAATTCTCTTCCGCTAATCGAAAGACTATATGTAATATAACCCTTATATATATAAATATAGATAGCGTCACATCGCCGCGTAGGTGCCACATCGCATCCACGTGGGACCCGCGCGAAATAAAAGCCCTTTTTTGCATTTATTTAATTTATTTTTAATATTAAAATCCCAAAATTAATTCAGAAAAATCCAGAAAAAATCCCTAAAAATTAAAAAATTCATAACTTTTAAAATATAACTCCAAATTAATCCAAATTTCTTTCATTTGATCCGAAATTTAATTATCTATCATTCTAAAAAGTCAAAATTAATAAATAATGAGAGTTTTAATTTTTATTTCAAAAATACATTTATTTTTTAAAGATTTTAACTTAAGAAAATATAAAGAAATATTTATAAAACATTTTGTCTCATTATTTTAACTTTAAAAACCTCCATAATCTCAAGAAAAGATGGGTTATTAATTATTTATCTTTTAAATCATCATATTTAACCCTAATTTAAAGTATTTTTGAGATTATAATGACTTTTTCATGGAATGATAGAAAAATACACATAAGTATGATAACATGCATGTAAATGAAACTATTTATACCTTAATATGCATCAAAAATCATGTTTTAGAATGTTCATTTAGCATGTTATCACACCCCCCAACTTAAATTATTGCTAGTCTCTTAGCAATTTACTATATGATCTCACTAGAAGGTCTTTTCATCCTTTGATCCTACTACTAAAAATGTGAAGTGTATAAATGTATGATCACGTTTTCCTCATAGTGTAGGCCATAATGATCTAGATTTCATCTCTAGGTTGACTTCTTTAGTGCATGTTAGGGTAGTGCTCATCGGCTAATGCTCAAGTCTAATTCTTGATTGTAATCAAGGTGAGCATATCTAAGGTATGATGCTATGGTGATGAAAATATACTCACTCTCTCATGAGTGGATATAATTCCTTACCCTCTCCATAAATACATCACTCCTTCCCTCAAAATGGAGGCTACTTAGTACTTAGAATTCCCCTCAACTCGCTTTCCTCCTTAAAAGAGTGCAATTCAAAAGGATTCCTATCTTTGGATGCATCGTGTGAGGAGGCTGAAGGAAATAAAAGATACTATTTCTAAGGGTATGACTTGGCTAAAAGCAAATATGCTGATAAAACAAAGTGGATTATAAAATCAAAGAAGGTACCACTTATGATGATTATACTCCCAAGTGAGGTGGATGGTGATGGATAGGGTAGATGGTGGAGATGATGGTGGAGGTAGAGATAAAGGTAGAAGATGTTCCCACTTATTTTCCTTCTTGTAACTTCTTATTTCTCTCTTTCTTTTGACTTTTCTCCTCTTTTTTTTAAGCATTTCAGAAGACTAGAATGATGATGTGGAGGAGTTTTAGGATTCCTGAAGAGAGTGTGTAGCAAATGAAGTGTAGTGAAGGTATAAGTACATATGGGAGGAAAAATGGAAGGTGAGATGGATATGTGAATTCACTTGGGAGTGTTCATCATCAAAAGCGAAGTTTAAAACAAAGTGGTGTAACTACTTGACTGCTTTGGAAGAGAAAAACTACAGGCCTATAAGGAAAGATAGGTGCTACAAGAATTTCTAGATCATTGCACTCTTTAAGCGGACAGTCTATAATCGAGAAATTCCTTATACTAAGCAGTTTTGGCTAATAATAGGTAGGGGATGGAATTTTATTTTCTCTCAAACACTCTACTTTTCAATCCCATAGCATTTCAACCTCTGATTACTCTTTTTCCTTGGTGCCTGTTAGGTACCCAACCCCAAAGAAGTCAACCACTAAATGTAATCCATTGGTCTCTCTGGATCATTTGGCTTTATTACTCAAAATATAATCATATGGACTATAAGGTCCTCACTTCTACATCTCTAGTAGGTCAGATCTCTAGATGAAAAGACTTCTAAGGTGGGGTAGATTAGATCAAAGTTTTTGAAAAATAGGAGTTTTTAGAAGGTAGAATTTTAAAATTTTTTGAAAATGGTAGAGCTTTTCTAAATCCTCACCCCCCCAACTAGAATCTTTCATTGCCCTAAATGAAAACTACATGCTCATGTGAAAAACTCATCGAATCATGACATGAAAATAATATAAAAGTGTGGTGAGATAGGTTTAGAAAGGCTCATTATTCCGTGATGCTCGTGGGATTTCCAATGCAGGTGCGCCCTTTCCTAATGTAGTTCTCCGATATCTATAAAAAAATTGAAAACACATAAAACTAAAAAGGTAAGATAATCTTGGGGTGCCTCCCAAGAGCGCTAAGTTTAACGTCTTCAGCCAAACTAAACAAAAATAAAAACCTATGACTACTAATGGGTCGAGGGTGATACCGTCACGTCCTCGAGTGCTCGGGAAGATGCAGATTTACCTTATCTGCTGGTGCGGCTGGCTCTGAGGTCAGGTACGGCTTGAGTCGATGGCCGTTTACCTTGAATTGTCGACCGATTTTAGGGTCGGAGATGAGTACTGATAACGTGTCATCGACGCATTCATTTTCATCATTATAAATGGGTTTTAACACATAATTCTTAGTCATATAACACATTATCATCTTTTTATGATATTTTTGCATTCATCATTGCATTCGACTCATATACTCAACTTGCGTCTATTTAGTGCTAATTTAGTAAAAAAATAGATATGTCCTATCATGCACCATTCTTTTCAATTACTTATACTATGAGACTAACCCCATTTGACTCTTTTAAAGTCAAGTGGTTGAATTCTCATATTGTCTATGAGTTATGTGGATGTAGGGACATAGGTATGCAAGTAGGAAAGCATGGATATGGATGACGATAAGAGGAAAGAGGAAACAACTCTCTACTAAATTTGAACACCAAGACAGCCATATTTTTATGAAATTTGGTAAATGAGATTTGGATTTGGTAAAGGTATCATCATAAGATTTCTAGGTTAATCCAAAATTGATTTAGAGTGAATATTGGGCCAATCTCCTTATTTTTAAGGAGGTTGGACCAAGCTTAACTTTTATTAAATGAGACCTTATTTTTTTTCTCATGATTTTAGATATTTTGAGATAAAAAGATAGAGGATTAAATTCTTGATCCAATGGAGAAAATTTCATGAAAAAAGGAGTTGTATTTTGTGAGATATTCAATTTCCAAGTTTAGGGATTTTTCTGGAATTTTTCTGGAATTTTTCTGAATTTTTTAGGGACTTTTTCAGATTTTGAGTATATTTACGAAAATGTCACTCTGATTTTTAAAGTGAAAATTTACAAAAATGCCCTCCGATTTTCGAAGTCAGAAATTTACAAAAATGCCACTCCAATTTTTAAAGTGAAAAATTACAGAAATACCCCTCTGATTTACAGGAATTTTCGAAGTCAGTAATTTATAGAAATGCCACTCTACACTATTTCAATCAAACACTATGATTTCTCTGAATTAAAATCATGATATCTCATGATCTAGATGGAGTTTTGAGCTGAAATTTTATTTCTAGATTCATCTTTTAACTCTCTATCCATCCATACGCTTGGATCAAACAATCAAGCTTGAAAAAAATGATTTTAATAATTGGACTTTTTTACCCCTCTTTACACTCAAACCCTAAGAACTCACTATAAAAGCCTTCATTTTCTCTCTCCTTGCATTTTTTGGCTCTCTCTTAGCATCAGGCTACCAGAAGGAAAGGGAGAGGAGGTCAAGGCCCAAGGGAGAGCATTGTTTGATGCTCAACCTTGTAGTGGAGAAGGGAGCAAGCAAAGATCGTGATCGGAGCAGATCGAGTATCACCCGGCCTAGGACGGGCACACCGACGGGGTTTGTGCGACGATCCGGATTGAGTTCTTGCTTGTGTTCATCATCTCCATAAACAGTAAACTTGTATTTTCCTTTTTTTATCTTTCTTTCTTATTTTTCTTTTTAATGTAGTGGCTTTGACATCATCGAAACTTGCAACTCTCTCTCCCTATCGCTGCACATCGATTCGTCGATCCATCGCAACCGCTGACCACTCTTCTCACCTTTTCATCATCTCATCCACATTTTATTTCTTTCTACATTATTTTTCCATTAGAATTAATATTTCTCTCCTAATTAAAAAAAGAAATCTAAAAACTATCACTCATATTCATCTCTACATGCTGCATTTACGTTTGCACTTCTTTCCAAGCTCTCACTTCTTCCACGCTTTCTCACCTTTCATTTGAATATCTAATCTCATTACCTCAGCTCCCTGTGGATTCGACCCTTGCTTACACTATACTAAGTAAGGAAATATAACTTTTATTGCATGAAATCGATACACAACAACGACGGAAAACACGCGTAATCGAGATCATCAAGTACCGCTCCGCCGTCAAACAATTCCAGAACCACGTAAGGACCATCCCATTAACGGCTGAGATGGACTGACTTAAGTGAAAATTGAAGCACGTGCGCGATCTGCGATTGGGTGGACCTCGTGTCCACCGCATCCACGTGCACCGTTCATCGCGATTCCGATCCAATGCTCCATATCACGCCACGTGTCCTGAAGCTTAAAATTACACTAAAGATAGTCCCACACGGAAAGATTTGTTTTGTTGGATCAGAAATTGAATAATCTATCATTATAAAAAGTCAAATTATTAAAATAATAAGAGGATAAATATTAATTAATTTAATACATTTATATATCTTATAAAAGAAATTTATAAAAACACATAAATGTTAATAAAGATCTTTTCTCTTATATTTTCATCCTTAAAACATGATTACGATCTTAAATATAATTAAGATTAAACATCATAATGTTTTAATTATAAATCATAATCCATAAATTGATGTATTTTTAGATCATAACATGAAATGATACAAAATGATAGAAATATACTTAAAATATGATAACATGCATATATTTGGAATGATTAATGCCTTTAATTGCATTAATAAACATGTAAATTCATGTATAAATAACATGTTATC